>JADDOH010007521.1:0-35581 GCA_016648135.1 Agrypnia vestita
TATGTGTGGTAAATCCATGTATGATAGAGTAAAGAATGAAGATATTAGGAATGAATGTAAAGCTGATCGTAGCATAATACAGAGAATAAAAATAGGGTCACTCAGGTGGTTTGGGCACGTTGAGCGAATGAATGAGGAAAGAATGGTAAGAAAGATATATGATGCAAATGTTGACGGCGCCAGAAAGAGAGGACGACCACGGAAGACGTGGCATGACCAGATTAACCAGATACTGGAAGATGGTCCTGTTAGAAGCCTGAACAACCGTCGAGCTTGCATGCGAAGATGTATGAATATAGACGAAGCGAAAGTTGTATGTCAGGACAGAAGAGTATGGCGCTCTATCCTCTCTGCCTACCCCCACGGGGAAACGGCATGATGGTAAGTAAGTAAGTAAGTAAGTGAGTCTTATTTTTATTAAACAAGAGAAGCAAAAAATAAATGTTTTGTTTAAAATAATACCACGTGAGAAATGCGTCCTTCCGCGCCGTGTGCATGATCTTCTAAATATGATAATTTCATTGTCTGTCTGTCCCGTAACTTCTAGGAATTCACAACTAAAAGACGAAATTACGCGGCTGGAGAAATACTCGAATCTCGGACGCGCGGAGGAGCGGACGGTAACTTACCGACATAGGCACCACCGCTTCTACATGGTCCGTCAAAAATGTACTATATTTATCACACATTATAAGAGCAGAGCTTTGCTATGACGGAAAACACTTCATAATGCCTCCTAATTTCGACGTCTGGCAATCTTTTTATTATGTACTAGCTGTGCCCGCGACTTCACCCGCGTGGTATTCAGTATCAGTGAAGAATTAATATAATCTTAACTACTCGTCCAAACAATAACTAAATTTATTTTGAAAATAATTTAACATTACATGGTTTTATTACCCCCAGAAGATTAAAATTAATTTTAAATATACCTTTTAGTCATATTTTATCAATTTGTGAATTAACCTTGTATCAAGGTTCATTCACTAATTGATATAATATATATAGTTATGGACTTTTTAAATAGCTTTTTTAAGTTGAAATTTTTTTTGTATAAAATATACATAATATATCTCTTACCGTTTGGGCAGCGTTTGTAAGAAACGCATTCGTTCGATCGTTTTTTCCTTGTAAAATTGGTCTCCAAGAAAAGCCTTAATATTTTAACGAGATAATATATAATCTATGTCTACCCTGAAAGTCCATTATAAATATTGGTTAAAGAATTTTTTAAATCGTAATTTTGGAGATTACCTCCTGCATCCAAACTTACAAACTTTATCTCTTTATAATATAAATACAGATGAATAAATGATGCACAAATTATATTCCATGATTTTTCACGGGTATACGGCAAACTTTTTTTTTCCATATTTATTTATTTTTGATACTTATTACATAGAAACATATGCCAAACTGCACAGCAGTTTTACGGCATGGTTGCTTTCAATATTGTTTGACAATAATTTTTATTTTACAATGAAGATTACAGAGTAGGTCATTATCGAATATTGGGTGATTTTAACAAGTGATACATAATAATTATAAATTAATGTAAGATAAGGTACAAAGCTTTATACTTACATAGTTTTGCTAAACTTACATGTATAATATGGCTGTGGTATATAGTGTTGTGAACGTAGTAGTGTAGTGTTGGTCCTGATGAAGAGATGGGTATTGAAACTAGTAGAGCTTAAATCTGGTAGTGGTTTATACAAATTTAACTAAAATTCTGTTATAACGCCTAACCACAAAGCTTTTAATATTAAAAATATTAATAATAATATAATTAATCCTTTTATACTTCAATGAATCGTTTCAGAATGTTGGTAGCCTGTTTATTTTGAATCAATAAATTCGAAATTTCCGCTGGATTCTGTCCTATTTTTGTGTCATGTTGATTCAACAGAAACATCGTCTCGAACCTTTCCCCATTTTCTCAATGTTATTTCCTATAATTCTGATTGACTGGAAAATAAGAAATCAGTTAACATTTCTTGTTTGCGAAGGAATTTTATTGAGCTGAAAATTCGGGTTGTCTGTTAGGTAGTAAAAGTGTAACGAGGGTAAAATCATCAAAGAAAATAAATGTCTTCAAAAAAGGAAAAATACAATTTTATTTATAATGAACATCATCGCTCCTTGGAAATATAGTTTTTTATAAATATACCGAGCAAAAAGTATATTTTGCCGATAGTGAGATAGAAATAAATCATTTTATTAATACTTTTACGAGATAGTAGAAACGGAAGAAATTGCACGTAATCGTGTATTGTGCACTCTACATGTTTACAATAAATTAGAAATCATTAGAAATCTGGAGAAGTCAGTAAATAGAAAAGTATCTAAGTAAGTGACAAGTGCAAAATTAGTGAGAATTAAAGAACGGTGCTCCGATAAAATTCGTGTTTAGTGATTTAAATTAATAAATAAAACTTTTATTAATTTTAAGTATTTCATTTGCCTACCACATCACGATCCCATGACAATTCACCTCAGTTAAGAGAAAAAAATCGGTTATTTTAAATAACTGAAAAAGGAATCAACCACAAACGTTCGCCTACAGTTCTTCACGGCCACAATTGATATCGCACTATTCAATATTTGCCTTTAAAATTGTTCGTCGCAAATATGAAAATAAATTTTTCTTTTACATTTTTGAATTTCAGCTTATATTAATAAAGTCATTATTTCCTAGTGGCTTCAAATTAAAAAAATACTCTTAAAAGTTTTTTTTAATACAGGTACGTTTTAAAATTTAATTTTTTATAATTCTTTAAACAAAATATTCATGGTTTATATGCAAGTATTTTCGATTAATGCACCTTGATATAGAGAGTTATTATAAAAAGAATACAAGATATTTCGGGCGGAAGTTATGCGCTATCTAGCGTAGCGTAAGCGTCTTGGTAGCGTTAGTGACGGACATTGATACGGATAATGATTATTTATGCGTTTGATTTAAATTATTGAAGTAAGTCCAACATTCAAAATTAATTAATATTTTTAGAATTGTCATATGTACATTAATATTCCTTGACTGAATTCTGGTAGACTCAAAAAATATGCAGATATGTAGCTTTATTTAAGAAACACGTTTAAATAAACAATTTCTACATGAATATAAAGGATTATAATGTTTCATTTAAGTTTTACAATTTTATTTACATGATATTTCAATTAGGGTGTATGTAGTACGTTACGTATTAGAATGATATATAAATATTTCAAAACCCATTGGTCGTAAATATAATTTTAGACAGCCGCTAGTTTCATGGTCACAACCACAGAATTTTTAATTCGGTGATTCTGTTAATATTCCATACGATTTGTGAAGGGTTAAACCGCATTGTAAGGAATATTTTACGGTCAACACGGACAAAGGTGGGAAAAGAGCCAGGTAATCCGTAGATTTTAACTGAGCGTTAAATTAATTAGTCAGACAGATTGGGTTACCGTAAGGTGTTATTTATTGACGGTAAATATAAAGCTGTAAAATTAATATCTGTCTGTAATGAAACACTGAAATAAATGTTATAACGATGAAAGGTTCTCTCTACATGAAACGTTATTTTATATATATTTAATACTAACATCTCAGCTCTTAAAAATCGTATTGAAACCGCCTATATTACTTGTTTCTATATCTTCACCGGATTGACTTAGACCGACCATCATCATACACGCACCCCAGCCAAACTCTCATCACTCTTTGCACATAGCCCCTTATCTTCACCACGTACACAGAATACACACACTCCACTCAACCACAATCCCATACACCTCACTCCACTTTCCCTTCTCACTCTCACTCCTTATGCATTTTTTCTCTTCTTTCTTATTAAGGTTTTGCTCTTGTCCTTTCTGAATTACTTTGTATTTTTATTTCTGTTTTGCTTTGACTTAATATCTTATGCCGTGGATCTATATAATTGGTCTACCAACTATCCAATACATTATATCATTATAATAAATTGTACTGTTGAGATTCCTAAAATAAAAAAAATAAAATTTGCTTTGGTTATAAGCTGATGGAAGTTCATCTATCTCTCTTTATGATAAGTAAAATAAATGAGATATTTTAAATATTACTAATCATTTAAGATTTAGGTATTTTTAACAATTACTTCAAAAACAAGTTAATTATTTTAAAATATATATTTTTAGTATTTTTTTTTTTTGCAATTCGTTGAGCATATTTGTAGACTGATATTTTAAAAAACGAATTTATTATTTGTTTGTATCTACTTATATAAGTAGATACAAACCCAGATACCCAGAACCTAACAAGATATAGCTTGAGAACGAGAAGAGCCGATCTCAATAGCCTACCTAGGCAATGAGTTAAAACAGTGCAAGGAAGAAGAAGGAAAATGAGAAGTTCTCTTTTGATCGATAAAAATAATATTTTCACAAATTTATTTTGTTATTATTGAAGAAATAATATTAATCACCCGGGATTCTATTTTTTTTTGGAATCTCAACAGTACAATTTATTATAATGGCATAACGTATTGAGTAATTCGTAGACCAATTATAGAGATCCACGGCATAAAATATTAAGTCAAGCAATAAAGAAAACATATATTAAATAGAGGGATAGGAGTGGGAGTTAGAGGGGGAAGTGGAGTGAGGTGTATGGGATTGTGGCTGAGTAGAGTGTGTGTGTATTCTGTGTGTGACGTATATGTATATAGATATGGGGGTATGTGCAAGGAGTGATGAGAGTGGCTGTGGTGTGTGTATGATGATGGTCGGTCTCAGTTAATCCGGTGAAGATATAGAAAGAAGTAATATAAGCGGTTTAAATACGATTTTTAAGAGCTGAGATGTTGGTATGAAATATATTAATGTCATTGAAGTGGTCATTGTATGCTTTGCATGTTCGCTGGATGAATGAGTTCTATGCATAAGAGGTTCTGCTGATGGGTACATGAAAGAGCACAGACTGTCGGGTTCGCCTTGACGGAGCGTGGAGAGAAAGCAGCTCCAATTGGCTGGGACAGTCAATATGTCCCTGAAGTAACTTGAAAAGTAGTATTTGATCGGCTCGTGCTCTTCTATGTTCCAGGGTTCTCATGTTATAGAAATCCATTGCTTCCATATATGAGTCGAAATACATGCCGGATTTACCAATGAGGCAACGCAAAAACCTGTTCTGAATTTGTTCTATTCTCGCAATATATGTTGTCTGTTGTGGATTCCAGACCTGAGATGCATACTTGGAAAATTCCTGTAAATTAAATCCCTTTTACGTGAGCTACATTGGTTTTGTGTCCCCGAAAGAGTTGTATTCATCTTGTATTGATGTACAAACTAATATCAAATTTGTATCTAATTATATAAGTAGATACAAACAAATAATAAAATCCTTTTTTTTGGATTTTGTTTTTAATTTATTGATTTTATTTATAACTGAGTAAACCAACCGATTTCCGAAAATATAGTTTCCTTATCAGGGCGATAAAAAAATTATCTTGAACATTAATTTATTTATTTTAATATCATTGAAAGATTTGGCAGATACTTCACAATGCAACATTATAATTTTAAAAATGTTTTATTTTAACTTTGTAACACACACACGATATATATTGTATGTGTATTACAAATGTGTTATACTTCAATTTTCAAGTTATTTCATATGCGTGAAATATAGTTTGGGCTTAAAGTCAGCTTCCTTATCAAACGCAATTACATTACCTTTGTTCATTCTAGCATTCATGATCATGGTTTATTTTCTTAGTCTAGCAATTTTTTTGTGCGACGGTAGACAAAATTTCGATGATTTAAGATTGTAAAATTTTTAAACTAACAACCTTCGTCAACACCATTAAAAGTTTATTAATTTTCAAAATAAATTTTAATTGTCAATCACAGAGTTAACGCTTTAGATACAAAAAAAATAATTTAAACTGCATCACTAAGAAGTGAACCTTCTAAAATATAAAGAAGGACTTTAATTGAGTAAAGTCTATCGAAAATATGCTGTTCATTCATATCACTACTAAAAACTCTCTCAGCACCATTCTACTCAATTAGTTATACTTAACACATACCACAAACTTTTAATATTCATTTTGTGACTGTTTAATATATTCTCTCCTTTTTTGACAATTTTCAATTTTCCAAAAGCTTGTTTTTTAAGTAACCTAGTTGGAGAGATCCTTTGGATTTTTTACCGCAAATGTATTTTACTTAACTTAGTCTTTTTGAAATGATTGATCGAACCTGTCTTACAACTTAATTAAAGGCTGAAATCATATTTTGACATAAACCATTCAAGTGTCGGTAAAGCCGAATTCTTGGAGATACACAAGCGCCATGTCATGTGTCGCATTGCACATAAATACAAGATGAATTCCACCCTTTCGCAGACGCAAAGTCAATGTAGCTCACGCAAAAGGGATGTAATTTACAAGAATTTCTTAATAGAATACCAAGTAATTAATATTTTTTCTTCAATAACAGCAAAATAAATTTGTGAAACTATTATTTATATCAATTAAAAGAGAACTTATTTTTTCCTTCTTCTTCCTTCCACTGTTTCAACTCATTGCCTTGGTAGGCTGTTGAGGTCGGCTCTTCTCGTTCTCAGACTGCATCTTCTTCGGTTCTGGGTATTGCTTTCATCCAGGCCGTTTTTCTGTAGGATTTTAGAGCTTTGAGTCATTCAGGAGTTCCTTGGTCTTCCTTTGGATGACTGTCGATGAAGCTCCGTAGACATTCCCTACTTCACAATTTGATCTGGTGGTCTCTGTCTTAAGTGCCTAATTTTTTTGTTGTTGTTATATTGATTTTTTTATCATATATACAAAGGTAACTATTTGCAACAAGTAATTATAGGTTATTCGAATTAGAGTGTCATGTTTTGAATACATATATATTAATTATTGTACACCATTTGCACTACATTTGCATACAGACATCGACACAATAGATGAATCATAACCTATCTCTATCTCAATAATAGTCAACTGACGTGATGTGATTAGGTATAGATAATAACGACTCGATTAATGAGTATTGTTAGTATAATAACCAGTAAACTTGTGTTAGCTGACAGCTTAAACTAAATCATCATTTACAATAATATCTTTGGAAAATGGTACCTATATCTACTGAATTATTTTGTCATGACTTACGGCCGGTTGCATCAAATTGGTTTATGTAATTTTTAGTGAAAAACATAGATTTTGACGAAAACGGGTTGATTGGTGGTGTAAAACGCAAAAATTGATGGTTCGGCATGGTATAATATCGTATGGTATGGTATAAACCAGGTGGGTGCAATCGACCCTTAGTGATGTGTCCTTGATTTTGGGATAAATTTCAGGGGTGATTTTTAGGGTGGATGTGATGAAAAAATGAATATAGTGGTATACCTGGCAACACCAATTGTGGCACATTTAAACTTTAAGTCAAGTTCTTCTTCCTTTTATACTGCCATCTTCTATCGATAGTAATTTTAAAACAGAATGCCGTTGCAAGCAGCATTGTTTATTGGCACAATTTTTATTCAAAAAAATAAATTTTAATTAGTGAGTAAAGCCTCAAAACACGAAAATAAATAGAATATACTGTTTAAAATCATCTTTTTATATAAATAAAAAGTATTTAAAAATAAAAAAAATGTAAATATCTTGAAAATTTAAAACATTATAACTTTATTAATATTGAATATTTCATAATTTTCTAAGTACGGATTCTAGATAATGAAGTATACTTTGTACGTATTAAAAAACATATTGTGTGTGTACATATAAATATTTATTAAAACTTTGTCCCGCTTAGGACACTAAAAAAAAAATTTTTTGGCCGCGGCCTGTCGATGAATGCTTAATTTTCTTAGTTATTATAAAAAATGTTCAGTTTATTACTTTTATCTAAGAACAAAATCTATCTAAGTTATTGTTCTAAAAAAATTGCAGTCTAGAATAAACATTCTGATATAAATGAATAATAAAAACCCAAATTTTCGTAATAAAATGCCGAAATATTTATGCATTGCCGTGAATGTCCAGCTTTAAACGTCTCATGAAATAACTCAGTAGAAGATATACGCTGGTGTCAGTCCCACAAGTTAGGCTAAGAGACACGACGTCTTCCTATGTTTATTTTTCAACTTATTTTCCAATGGATGATGACATGGTTCAGACTATAGTTACGCGGGCCGCAACATTATTCTGATATGACGAAAATAAATTCATATAGGGAAAAACAGTATTGGTTGAAACCCGTTTGATTCAAGATTAGGGCGTCAGTATACCAGCCAGTAGCAGCTCAAATATTAACAACAGCTTAATTTTCTATACGAAATTTATTTTAATCTTATCTGTATACTCAAAATACAATTATGAATAAACATATATTTAAGCGTTTATTTTTGTTAAGCATCTTAACAAAAACAATAAATTAATAAACTCATACGAAAACAAGATTGATGAGTACGGATTCCATAACCTTATTACAGATGCAATGAGGTACGAAATTATAAAAGTAAAAAATGTCTTAAGTTGCATCGACCACATTGTGGTGGGAAATAATAAAAATCAATGCATTAAAAATACAAACAAAAATTTAATACCAGTTTGTACAATACAAAGATTTGGACATACTCAAAATACTGTGTGAATTATTTGAATGACAAAAAAGTAGGAATAATATTTATAGATTTCAAAAAAGCATCCGACACTCAAACATGACACAAAAAACACAAAACTTACACTCTGCGGTTGAAACATTCTATAGTTGAAATAACGAATTCGTTCTAAAACCATGAAAATCGCCGGTTTTAAAATAATTTGTCTTTTTCTTCGCGCGTATTTCAAGGTATTCAAAACTTAACGATACCAGATTTTTGAAATCACGTTCCTGACAATAAATGTGTTTCGGGCCGCAGGTTGAGTACGACTGGTTTAGAATATAATTCTGTCCTCTTATAATATGTCAGAGATGCTCAAGTTTTCTAATCTTGATGATCTGCAGCACTTTTCAGCCTTTTTACCTACTTCGGAGGACGTTGACCTTCGTAACTCTATCTACCCAGGATATCTACCCAGATCTACTCCATGCGTCTGTTGGGCTAAATCTCAAAAGCTTCTACTTTACGGATTTATTCTAGGACAAGTGTCCATCCCTCCACCCCATATAAGATATACAATATGTAAACTTATTCGCTGTTATGTGTCTAGGCATGTTTATTATTAATTTATTTTATTTATTTATTACTTTCAACGCCCTTGTTGAGTCATGTACACGTAAAGTTAATATTATTTGTGTCTTTTTATTTTAATCAAAAACATAAATTCAATGAATAGAATCACACCATGCACTTAAATCAATACTGTATCAACCTATACAAAAACTTACTACCACCCAAAATTAATTTATTAATCCAAGAATTAAATTCTTTATTAATCTACCTCTAATAATCAACAACAACATATTCTTATTGTGAAGTTGTAATATCTCAGAAAAAAGTTCTATGTTTAAAACCAAATTTATTAATCAATTAGATTTTTTTAAATTATGAGATGTTTGTGAACATCTTTTCACACTAAACCTGTACAATACTGCACATTCCACTCCAATATTATATTTACAATAATAACATTTCATAGTTATACTATATATATTGTCACGAGAGTCTAAAATAAAAGCCACTACACACAATCGAAGACTTCGAACAGAAGATATTAGAAAAATCTCGAAGTTAGTCGAAAGCACGGAATTACACGGGAACATTCGCAAAATGATCATATTCACTAAAATACGCGAGAAATTTGTAGAGCGCGAAAAATGTGTATATAAATAAGTAAATACTTATTCTTTAGGAACGCCATGTAAAAGTACTATAATTTTTTATAGGTTACAGCTAATTATCATTATTAAATTTGATAATCATTACTTATATTTCTATTATAATATGCAATTTAAATTTTATTTTCCTAGCAATTTTTGTTGGAGTCTTTTTAATTTATATAGAGTGTGAGTCACAGTAATATTCTAACAGTTGTGTTCAATCTAAAAGAAAGTAGACGTTTTGGATCGATTAGAGGATGCATCTTCAATGAAAAAAAAAAATTAACAGGTCGGTAGGCATTTTAGGGAGATTGAAGATGGTGCCTTGAAATGGATGGTGGGTAGCCCGTACGACAAAGATAAATTGATTTAATCTTTGATTTAATGTCATCCTATTTCTTCTGTATTCCGATAACTCTTTATCTTCCCATCCTCCCTTGCATGTCTGAACATAGCCATAAGTGACCCTGGTAATGATTCAATGGCCCTTGCTCTAAGGCTTCGTATCGTAAAAAAGTTAGAACATTTTATTTACAAGCAATAACGACATATCAATAGGATTCAGACATGAATGATTCCTCTGTTGATTGGTTATGTGGACGCATGTATCGCGGTCGCTTTCTGTTGGCTTTACTGATGGCGTTTACGTCACGACCCTCCTTACCCGTACTAATTAATATCGTCATTGCTAGTCCAAGACAGTGCAGCACAAAATCGGCCACCACATCGAGAATTTTTATTTATTTCCGATAGCAGACTTAATCCAGTGGAATTGCTCCCCAGTGAAACACACACACACACACACATCGGTAAACACACACGTTATCCATGTCAATAAACATTAAATGATATTTTAATATAAAATATGTACCATAGCTAGTAGCAAAAACTTTTGAGGTGGATTTCTGCCTTGACAATAAGTCGAATATGTTTATGTTACCATGGTCTAATATTCATAGTTATGGAGATATCGCACCTTTGCGAAAAGACTGTTATATTTCGAAATAAATGGTTTTACGGGAGACTACTTTCAAACTTTTGAATAAGAGTGATATTTTGTCTCTTTCTTTCATTACTCAGCCGTTTGTTGGGCAAACCATTGACGATATCATTGGGGCAAACGATGCCATTTTTTTGTAGTTTATAGAACTCGACGCGGTGGTTTCAATTTGCAAAAAAAAAAAATTCTCGAAATATTCCGCAAAGTCTTTCCGCAAAGGTGCGATATGTAATATCAAAGTTTGCATTATTAAAAAATATTTCTGGCATATTTTTTGCAAAAATATCATTATAGTAAATTATATCGATTACGAAAAGTTCATTCGATTTGTAATGTAATATTTTTATCAATTAATTACGTCCATCATTATTTTCTTCTCAGACAATTGGACACATAACTTATATACAGTGATATTATTAGCTTCTTTATCTGCATCATTTAATAATAACATCAAAAATACAGAAGCAAATGAAATATCATTAAACTCCATAAACTTTTATTAATAAATGAATGTTTGTAATTTGAATAATAATGAATTTTCCTCGCAAACGATGATCGAGTGACTGTATTAATACAATCAACTTTATAATTTAGGCAAAACACCTTTTAAGTATTTCAAGTATGCAGAAAATGAAGGGGAACAAGATAAAACGGGAGCTTGTTTGACTTAATCTAAAGTTAGATGTTTGAGAGAATTTACTTAATTATACGGCTCTGATAAAATAACTTTGTTAATGTGCCTAAGCCGTAATGATCTCGGATGGTGGTTCACAAAGTTGAAAGTGTGATTTCTATGAGTTTTAAACAAAATTCTCGTAGAAAAACATGTCATGTAGTGTATTTAGAAAATATGTGTAAAGTAGGCTCGATAAGGCTCTGGGACAAGGTTCTCATGGCTAGAGTTTGGAGCGGATAGGGACTTTAACATATTTGACAGTGGAATGTTCCAGTAACAAGAAAATGGATAAGAACTAAGTCTAAGGTCGTTTTACGGTTAGTGTGCTGAAAACTTTTCGAAAATCGCCACTAAAACTTATGTAGTTCTCTTCTAATGTAGTTCATAATCGTATAGTGTAGTGGTAGTTCGTAATCGTATACTGACAACAAAGTTTCGTTGCGAAACAAATACGTGTATTATTCAGAAGACAACCCAGTTTCAAGAATAATTAAAAAATCAACTTTTTGCTAGATAATAAATACAGGTTCATCTAGTATAATTATCTGTTAAAAACAAATGATCTTCTCTTTTAAAGTAATTAGAAAAAGATTTTGGTAATCTAAGTGAACGAAAAAGAAAAGAAAAATGTTGAATTCAGAAAACAGAATCATCACAATCAATAGCAATAAGTAACTAGTGGCAAAAACGTCGGTAGAGTCTTCTTCATTCAATTTTGAACAGAAAATATTATGTACATTTTAGGTGAAATGTCTACAGTTACGGAGAAAAAAGACATCAAATTCTGCATTTTTTAAATAGTTATGATTTATTTTCTGTTATACTTTTGACTACCTATCATGAAAATTATTCATATCGATGTAAATATTTAAAAATATGCAAACTTTGATCTTGCTTATCCCCGTATTTGTCAACATTTATCCCAAAGTGAAAAGAATATTTTTTATTTAGGTTTTTATGAAGAAAACACCCCAAAGCCTTTGAATTATATTACCTACAAGTAAGAATAGCCATCGAATGGAAATGGTCAAAGATTCTTTTATCATAGTAAGTGCCAGGAATCGGTCAAGATCTACAATTCAGTATACTAACTAATTATTACCTAATGCTAACAATATTGATTCTGATAAATAGAACTAGGTTGAACTAACTCTTCAAGCAGTTGAAAGGAATCCCCTAAGAAATTAAGGGAATCGCTGGAAGGCCTCTTCTCCCTTTGCCTCCTTGGACCGGATAAGGGTTGAGGAGATAAAGAATTACTAAATCGCACAGCCTCTTCTAATCAGCGGGGATGGCAGTTGAATGTAAGAACGTGTCCGATTATTTGGGACAAAAATATTGATTTAAGACAAAATTCATTATGTCGTAAAATAAGACAATTAACGATACATTAGACATCTTCACTTAATAAAATACTTTTGTAAGAAAACTTGAGCATTATATTCAGAAAAACACTGTGCTTACATATGTACCGGAAACTTGGAGACAACTTTTAACAACATTTTAAAACTCTAAAATATACAGTATGCAATACCATAACCAATTATTATTTATTTTTTTCAATTGGTTGACCATCTTTGTAGATTGTATTTAAAAAAAATTAATTTTATTATTTGTTTTAATCTACTATATTCATTAATTACACCTACATGATTCGGAAAATCCTTTCCATCGTCAGGGTGTTGTACTTACTTACTTAATTTTTTTTTTCAATTAGTTGAGCTTCTTTGTAGATTGACATTTAAAAAAAATTATTTTATTATTTGTTTTAATCTACTTTATTCATTAATTACACCTACATGTTTTGGAAAAACCTTTCCAACATCGGGGTGTAGTATAAATGTCAAAATATCAAATAAAATTATGTCTTTTGTTTTTTGGTTTTCTAAATCATTTAAATTTAAAAAAAAATATTATTGCTGAAGTTCTTGATTATACAAAATCATTGGAAAAAATTTTAGATTTGGACTACTCAGTAGTTGAGTTATTAATAATATTTTGTTTACTTTAAATGCTTTACTAATTTCTAGTGATTCTAAATTATTCAATATCAGACTAAAATTATAAATTATATGTAAAATAGAAAGTCCTAAATTTTTACCATAACAGTGATCATTTTCTAATAAATGATTTGCACATTCAGAAAAAACATGATTACCTATTCAGACATCAAAAATTAAATAAAATTAAATAATTAAGTAACCTAATAACTTATAACAAATTTTTAAAATTAATTTTTGAATAATTTAGAAAACCAAAAAACAAAACAAATCATTCAATTTGATATAATGACATTTATATTTTTCGAAATATGTAGGTATAATTAATGAATGTATTAGATTAAAACAAATAAAAAAAATATATTTTTTAATTATTTAGTTTAAAATTTTTACATATTAATATTACATTAATATTCTTAAACATAATATGCAGTACCATAAACAATTATTTAGTTAAATATTTTTCATGTTCATATCACATTTAAATTCTTAAATATACATATGCATGTTAATGCTAGATCAGATCGAAGACACTCATACTCAAGCATTATTATCTTAATAGTCCGCAACATTTCTCGGTCTTTTTCCATACGCCGGAAGACTTCAACATTCGTCAACCTGATTATTGTTCTAACACCAAACAGTGTTCAAAGGAAGCCCTCCCATGACTTCACAATTCATTTAAGCTCCACCCGCTAGATAGTGCTTTAACACAGACAATACACAACACATTGCAAACAATACGCGACATATTACATTTAACACTGAAGATTATGGTGGTATGGTACGAATCCTCCCTTTCACATTACCGCATTAGGAAAGCGATGTGGTCAACCATAATCGCCCTCCAAAGACGGGTCATAATGAAAATTTTCGTGGCCGTCAAACAAAATATTGGTTAGACAATATACAATAGACAAAAAACCTTGCTCCGAGTCATTAATAAGAAACCATTTACATACCAATCAGACAGACTATTCAGAGAATTTAATGTACTGGACGTTATACAGCTGTTCGTTAAGTCTACCCTCATCTTCTACATCAAAAACACAAACCACCTAACAGCAACCAGTAACTCGCATTCACATAATACTAGACAAGCATTACGAAACCTTGACGAAATACCAAAAACTAAGACAACACATGAACAGAAAAATTACTCATACATAGGGCCTAAAATATTTAACATATTTAAAACAGACTTCCCGGAAATCAGAATATACTCAATTAATAAAATAAAAGCTTTAGCAAACAACTGGCTTACCTCCAAAGGTAGAACAGCAACTGAAAATTTACTTACTGTAATTGCATAATAATGTCTTCAAATAAAAATATATACCTATATAAATTAATTAATTAATTAAGGAAAATAAAAAAATAATCTTAAACAAAACTTTAACCCTTTTTACATTAAACAATTATTCTACACATATTTACACTTGGACTTATGACTAACTCAACTTTCACTAACATTCCACTTGATACTCTGTAGATACATAATAACTACCTTATGAAAATAAATACTACTGACGAACTCGAAAAAATATTATAATTGTGTTCTATAACGCCACTCTGGGACAGGCGTAGCCTAGTAGAGTGGCATAATCCACAAATTAAACAAAACAAAAAAAATGTGTAATTTATCTTATGTTTTATTGTTAAATTAGTATTAAGTATCTTTATTTGTAAACCAGGATTTTTTAAATAAATAAATAAAAAATAAATATAATAACCAAGGATTTGATGACCCGTATCACGAGCCGTCACATAATAAGTTAAACTAGGAAGGCTTCGATGGTTAGACTATATAGAGCGTAGACTGGTGCGCAACCCCCCAAATGGCTGCTTATTAGGTGGATCCGTGATAAGGCGGTAACACAAAAAAATAAAAACATAACCATTCTAGGAATCAGAAATTGGGAGGAAGAAGCGGCGATCAGTGAAGGCGCATTCACGTGGATGTCCTGGACCCTCACCGGAATGTAGGGCAAGGGATGACCATGACGTAGAGACAGATACCTTTTACTTTATTTTATTTTTCTTCTTCTTACTTTTAAAAGACCTGCATGGTATGTTCTTCAGAGGATAGCGCCTCCTGTGAAGTGGATTCCCAGCTTTCCTCCCATATTTTGGAGGCCTTCTGCGAGGGCAAGTTCTATGACCATACCAGTCACTCTTTCGCTGTCTACTCTATTGTACAATATCTTCAGTCAATGTAAGAGTGGTGTGACTCCTTAACCCAGGACCGTTTTATAAGCGAAGGTTTCCACATCGATCCTACTCATTCACCACCAGGTCGGCAATTTATTCCCGCCTTGTAGCAGAGCTACCAAGAAAGGGCCATCTACTGTCCAAACAGTGCACAATTTATTCATTACACCGAAATTACAATTTATTTCTAATCATAGGTAAATAACTTAATTGATGGTTATGTACGCAAAAAATATCTTCTGGTTTGTGTCTTCCGGGATATATTGCTATGTTTTTTATTTATCTTTACATTTAACGACCACTTTGGATTTTGGATCCCATTTCAGGGTCCACTGTACTGATCACATTAGCCCTGATGATGGACTCTGCAATGAGATCCGAAACTCCGCCAAGAAAGGTCATAAAAACATGACATAATACCCCAGAAGACATGAAACCAGAAGATTCTGAGCGACCGTGAAAACCTAAGAACATTCTTAAAATATCATTACTCAAAACCATTTTTCAAACACACATTGAAGTGTATTGCAAAGCAATACTATTACATAAGAACATCGACACAATCTTTGAATGCCTTAATGACTCCATAAAGAGAAAAATAAAAAATATATATCTCTAGAACAGTCCCTTAAAATAAATGAAAGGTTCGAAACAAAATAGAAATACATACATACAACGTGAATGTCCTTACGATGGAATTGGTAAACGTTGTTTTGTGTAAAGTGATCACTTAAGTCAGCTCATACAGGTTTAAAGACCCGGGTCATCTTATAAAAATACTATAAATGTTTCTTATATAAATAGCTCCATCTCTGTGAGACTCTCATAATTAAATTAGAAGAATATAAGATTGAAAAAGTACGTAACACTGGGTCTGTAGCGAATCTGCATACAAAACGCAAGTGTGGTGTCCCAGGACAAAATAATATATTTTTCCAAAATATTCCCTGCCTATCCAAGTCGGTTAATGTTGTAAATTTAATTTGGTATCTGTTCAACCCTGAATAAAATCAGCCATTCTAGAGAAGGTTAGTAATTCCACCTCTGAACACCCTTTTACGTATTGGTCCAAACTCTTAACTAAGTTGAACAATTTACCTTTCATAATATTAGTTCTCAAAGCGGAGAGTTGAAGAACAAATACTTTCCAAAGAACTTATCGGCTGGTGAAAATTCAATCAAATGTGGCCATTTCATCATATACAGTGTTTCGAGGTAGGCTTACACGTGTTAAGAATTACCTAAACTTATCGGTACAAGTTTTAAATTATTATAAATCCAAAAGCGGGAACAATCCAACTTCCATTACCGAATCTCGTAACATTCCGAAGTTTTGAAACTATGAGAAATATTTGCTATGACGTACTCTTTGAGTAATTAACTTGTTTTGTATTTTGGTAAATCAATTTGTTTTGGAATTTTCCATCAACATTTGTTTTCATTGCTGATGCAGAGTCCAAGTTTTTAAGAAGATTGATTCATTCGATTTCTTTTTCAGAAGAATAGCATATAAGTTTCCACTAGAACTAGTAAGATTGAAAAAATTTGAGAAAATAAAATAATAATATTAAATATTTTTCTTTTTTGAGCATTATTATGCTCGAAAAAGATAGACTCAATATATTTGACTGAAAAAATAAATAAAAAATAAGGCAAATAAATAAACGTTGAAGAAATTATAAAAACTACCCTTCCAGATAATTAAGAGATAAGAAAGATGTCTCACAGAAGAAAACATAATAAATGGCAAAAAAATGCAAAATTGAGATCTAGAAAAAATAATAGATACTACTAATAATATAAAACTCATAAAACAATTTAAGAATATTTATAAAGTGGTAAAGAAAGAGGAAACATAAACTTTATTATACAAACCACAGGAAAACTCCAATAAATTTCCAAAGAGTTTCAATTGAAGACCGCAACCCGCTGATTCAGTGCAACCACTGTTTAAAATATGGTTTGTTTGAAATTGAATTGAGAATTTGAGAGTTGAAAATTTTGAAATTGAAAAAACGAAAAAGTATAAAATATGGACATACAGCACTAAGATGTCTCAACAAAACACAACCGCCAATAGGCCGACACTGCTTCGAATAACACATGGAATCAAGATGTCCAAATGCCCAGTGTAAATCCACCTGCAGCAACTGTATCATGCAAAATACAAAAAAAAAAATACATTTCCAAAAAAACTGATTTTATTAAGAGCAAAATTTAGAAGTGTAAAACTAGATGCTGTGGCAATCTATGGATTGTCAAACAATGTCGGTTACTTTTCTCCCATTACAAGGTTGTGTCGCACATATAATTTGTATTGTGCCGACCCTAACATTGATGCTGATATTCTTGCAGACACGTTATCTTCGTTCAAAAACTCACTCATACACAACATCCATTTTCTAAACGACGACATGAACCTATAGATCCATTAAATACTAATCGCACTATACTCAAACACAAATATATAATATACATAAATGTACATGTGAAATATAAAATATAAATATATAATAACAAAAATACATGATACTAGAGCGTGCCGAAGACACTTGTAATTGGGATAATGGGCAAAGTCTTCACTATAGTGTTTATTATCTGAGTGTACCCATTATCCTGTTAGTGTCTCTAATAAATAAAATAAAAAATAAAAATAAATGATTGGCGTCTCAGCTAAGATGCACACCACTCGATAAACACAAAACACAGGAAGCAAGCGACGTCTACCAACTGAAAACTAGTTCAATCTAGCGAGAAACTTCTCATCAGCACCTTTTGTGAAATAATCAGTAATTCAATAAATCAGTAAATTTTAACCTTTGTAATATAATTTTTTTCTCCAAAATGCCTTCACTTTCTCACATATTTAAAAATCAAAACACACGTCGTAAACATTTCTGTAAATAAATGCCATAATATATATAATACCCAATATAGTTTAGTAATATTAAAATACTATTAAAATAGCCCTAATGTACATATGTTTGACAATAAAGAAATGATACAAATAACACTTAATCAAACATTTTATATAAATAAGCTTATGTCAACTAAACTAAACAAATAATCTTCCTTTTAATTTCCTTAAAATTATCTCACAACCGCAGTGACTTTCATGTAAATAAGTAAATGAACTATTAACTCTAAGGCAAATAAATTAAATCCACGAGTTATTGAATAATTCTTATAATACTTTTAATATATCGAATTGTTACATGCGGTGATGATGACATAATTGCTTATCGTAACATATAAAAGTGGAAGGAATTAATTATAAGGAGCGTAAATGACCTAGTTCATCATATTGTCAAATGAAACACTAAAAATAAGTTACAAATTTATTATAATAATTATTTTAATAAATTCATAAAGTCAGTGGAGGCGGATTGAATCTGAGCACTGTTATTAATTATATTCACACTTAATTTCATAATTCGCCTTAATTATCACTTCCGAATAACCTCTCTCGTATCGGAAGTCAGATGGCAGAAGGGATCATCTTTCATTTTGAATAATGTTGAGAAAAGCAATAATAATAATTCAATTAAAAAAACAAAATATTTGAATAGTGACACAGATTTTGATAATGAGGAATTAATTAATAAACTATTTTAGGTTAAGTAAAATATTGGTTTAATGTAAAATTTAATAAAGATGTTTCATTTTATGTGCAGATAAATGATAACGATATCATTACAAGTTGCGAAATCTATGTAAATAGTTGATGAGAAAAGACTGCAGATGTCTAAAGTCTTTTTGATTTGGAACATAGATAGAACTTTTGGTGATATGTGGATATTCTTACGATGGAATTAGTGAACTCTGCATTGAGTAGAGTGATCACTTAAGCCAGCTCATAAAGTTCGTAAGCTCTGGGCCATCCTATAAAAATACTCCTATACAAGTTACTCATATGAATAGTTTTGTCTATGTGAAACATATGATTTATCTTAATTAATAACTTGTCCCTCCGGGGACAAAATCCAGTAACTGTGTTCTCAGAATACACCTGCATATAAAAATATTGTTGGAATATAGTGCTGGCTATAGTGTAGTCTGTAAAATAATTCAGGAATTCGATCCTGTTAGAAGCCTCAGAGACCTCTTGAATCGCAAAAGTCTCTATGAATTTTGTATATCTGGGCAGATTCACTGATTTTTTTACTAAAAAAAGTGATCCTTAGCAACTTCATTAAAGGTTTCCGCAAATATTTTAACTATTTCAAAATCTTTCTTATCAGATGTGTCAAAATTTTCGTACCTACAAAAAATAAACATGAAGTTAATAGATGAATAAAAGAATAATACATAAAATAAGAAGTACGATTTAAAATTGTCTTAAAATTTCCCGTGGGAAAATATATCATTAAATTTATCACGTTAATAGAAGGTTATCAATTTTAAAATCAAAAAATGTAACAAAAGAAATCATCATCCCAAATCAATATTTGGTGGGCAGGTAAGAAAAAAAATGTAATATTGGGTAACTCTTGATGAAATAAACACAAGTAAAAAAGATTAGGTGTGTGAATACGGACGCGGAGAGATTTGCGCGTCAGGACAGGAGAACTCTCTGCCTACTTTCGCGGAGAAACGGTATGATGGTGAATATATTATCTTTGCTTTACAATACCAGTTGAAGCTTCTCCCTGTCATTTTCAGGCTGCCCAGCCTGGTACATCAATGGCCCAAAATATGGACCCCTATGAATGAAAAACCACCCTCTCCGTGTGGGACGTGTGCAGTAAACGGCGTCACGCTGGCCGTAATTAAGGGTGTTAGCTCCCCAAGCGGCGGTTCATCACCTAAAGCCTGAATCATGCTCGGGGTTGACATAGTTCAGTGGGCTCGCGGCTCTATTTATAGGCCGCGTCAATACCGGCGGAGGTTTCGTCGGGCTATGGGGTTGTTCTGCCTCCGCCGTGTATCTGTTTTAAAACAGATCGGTAAAGTATTCTCAAATATGCATATTTACATGTAACTTTAGTATTATCATTTATTTTCGAGGCTTATAGCGCTAACTTTGTAATCATGAATTTTAATTAAACAACTTTGTATTATATTATTAATATTTAAATTGTTCAGTAGGCTATAATCAGTGCATGCTTGTCCCTGACAAGATTAACACGCGTGTGATCAATAGTGGTGATAGTTTAAAAATACTATGGTTGAGATGCATAGTGTTGTGAATATAGTAGTGTAGTCCTGACGAAGAGACGGGTACGTCTCGAAACCGGTAGACCGTAAATCTGGTTGTGGTTTTTACTAAGTTAACTAACATTCTGTTAACTTTGTATTAACCACGTATTAGTAACTCTACGTCTACTGGTTTTGATATCACTGTATTTTCATCAGAACGGACGCAAACTATCTATCCATCATCTATTCTAGCAAACAAATCAGTTTTTGAACGGGGGCGTGGCTACAGTTATGGTGGGGGTAATTGATAAGTGGACTTGTGGTGAAGTTGAGAAGTGGAAAGTGATTTCGGAAGATACAGTGGTATCGAAACCGGCAGATGTAGAGTTACTAGTAAAGTGGTTAGTACAAAGTTGTTTAATTAAAATTAATAATTGGTAATTTTTTCTTCTTCGGGAACGACTCAAATAGATTATTAACAATTATTTATTTCAATAAATCTATCTAACTTAATAACCACAGGGTTAGGCAGAGAGGACATAAAGCCACACTATCCTGTCTTGGCATACCACATTTGCTTCGTCCACTTTCATACACCTTATCATGCATCCTCTTTGGTTATTGAAGCTTATAGAGCCATCCTTTTTGATCTATCTGGTCATACCAGGTCTCCTGCGGACGTCCTCTGTTTTTGCTGCCTTGTACACTCGCTCATAAATTTTTTGTACCATGCTTTACTCATTCATCCATTTTTCATAGCCAAATTATCTCAATGATCTTTTCTTTAATCTATCTATTACGTTACAGCCAATATTACATTCTTTCACTATCCACTCTATTGTACAAAGATTTTCCACATATACATCCGAGCGACTGCATTTCTAACTTTCTATTTTTTAGTTCTCTTTTGCCAATTCCGGGCTTCATTTCCATGTATCAGAGTTGGCACCAAAATTCCATTATGTACCGCTAGTCTTGCTTCCTTTCGTTATAAAAGCCAAATTGAATTTTTATTTTTTACGTCGTCTTATATACAGAATGTAACAGGGCTAGTCTACAATATTGTACAGGTAGATTACCGCCTAAATTGTATTTTCAAAATGTTCAAGCAAGAATGTCGGTATATCAATAACTATGGAGATAAGCGATATCAAATAAATCAATATTTCTATCTTATTAATATTTCATGATTTTACCTTTTTAAAATATTTATTGCATTTTTCTTGACTACTGTGCTTCAAAATTATTGGTGCTGCCTTTTTAGCGTTAAAAAAGAATTATAATAGAAATTCTTGCAGAAGGATATTTTTGTTTATTATTTTTTATTCAGCTTTAAAAATTCCTGAGAGAACTGAATATCATTCTTCTGAAATATTTGTTTATGTTGTCGTCATTTTATACAAGATTTTTTGATAAGAGAGAAAATATTAAATTAATTTAAAATGCACGACAGCGGCACGCGAAAAATTTAAAAAGATTTACAAAAATATTTTATTTTTAATGAAAACGTCATTAATTTATGACTTTTATCTAATCAATTAGCAAACAACTGGCTTACCTCCATAGGTAGAACAGCAACTGAAAATTTACTTACTGTACTTGCATAATAATGTCTATAAATAAAAATATATACCTGTATAAATAAATTAATTAATTAAGGAAAATGAAAAATAATCTTAAACAAAACTTTAACCCTTTTTACATTAAACAATTATTCTACACATATTTACACTTGGACTTATGACTCACTCAACTTTCACTAACATTACACTTGATACTTTGTAGATATATAATTACTACCTTATGAAAATAAATATTACTGACGAATTCAAAAAAATATTATAATTGTGTTCTATAACGCCACTCTGGGACAGGCGTAGCCTAGTAGAGTGGCATAATCCACAAATTAAAAAAAAAAGTGTAATTTATCTTATATTTTATTGTTAAACAAGTATTAAGTACCTTTATTTGTAAATAAGGATTTTTTAAAATAAATAAAAAAAAATTCATAATTTTAATCCATAATAATAATAATTTCAAATATCCATCCACAAACACACTTCGTTTTCAAAATTAGTTTGTAGATGATCTCGTTCCGCTTTCATTATAATTAAACATAATAATTTCGTTGGCTGTCCGTCTATCCGTTCGTCCGTCCGTCCATCCGTCCGTCAGTCTGTTTGTCTGTCAGTGTAACCTCTGTAATTTCGTAGGCATTTTCGAGCTTCCTGTTATGGATCTTAATTTCATCCATCCCACTATGGTGTATGCATTGTTTTATAAAATAAATAATTAAAAAGTTTATATATGTATTCACTTGATTTATAAACGGTAAAAAGTTCCACTAAAAAGATAATTTTCATAAAAAAGTTATTTTATTAATAGGTAGATATATGTATAGTTAAAAAGCAAACATAATAATTTCGTTATCTGTCTGTCCGTCCGTCCGTCAAATTAATGGTTAAAAAAAAAACAAATTAAATGGCTGGAGATGGGGCTTGAACCTCGGGCCATCTGACCCAAACCGGCTGCTTCACGCATGTTGCTATGGTCGTCTCTCCGTGGACCGCCAAAAATATAGTTGAAATGTATATTAGGGCTTAGCGAACCAATGTCCCGTCATTTTTAGGAGTTACACCTAGTTGAATAAAATTAAAATAAATATGATTTCAAATAGTACACATAAAAGTTTTCATTATAGATTGATTTCCCAATATACTTTTTTGTTTTGAATTATTAATAAATAACTAATAATAATGATGAATTAGTTACCTCATATAAAGTTGAAATACAAAAATAAAAAGTCCGTCATTGATGACGGGTTATAGAATCCAGCTAGTCAAATTATAACTGTAGGTATTGTAAGATTTATTTACTTTACTTCTTTGGACCACATCTTCTTCTCGATATATAAAATAAATAATTTTTCAGTACAAATATTTATGTAATTTTTATTTGAAGAATACGATTAATTTAAGAGATGCGCGTATACAAATTTTTCAAAAACACTAATGCTTCAAGTTTCTTATTTTCTCTTTTTACAACTTGATTTTATTTATATTATCCTCTTTTACGTTATCACTAGCATCCGTCAACAATGACGGAGCATTGGATCGCATCTTTACTAAGCCCTATTATAGCATCTTTTAGGCGCTTCACGGAGAGGCGGCCGTAGTAACTTGCGTGAAACGGCCGGTTCGCGTTTGCTGGCCCGCGGTTCAAGCCCCATTTACGGCCGTTTAATATGTTTTTTTTAGCTGTGAATTCGAATTAAATTACGGACGTTAACAGGAAGTTACTTAGTAAGCAAGTTTGTAGAAAGTGTAGTAATATAAAAATTATATTTGATTTGTTATGGTAATTTTATCAGGTAATGTCGGAGGGTGGCAGAGAACACCGCCGCTGGGTGACCCACTCCTAAAGCAATGAGATCACTTCCGGCTTGAAGATGTGCAGCTGTAACGGAAACACTCTGCGTGGCGATAACCAGACCTGCTACTTGGACCCTTCCTGAACGACGGTCATGATAACTTGAACTGGTCTCGTTAAAGATAATGGTGCGAAACACTATAATCATTGGAGCGCACTTAACTTAGATTTGGCTGCTTATATCGATGTTGTTAAAGTATTGTCACTAGAAATTGTATTTGTGTAGAAAAAACACAATACTTAAAAAAAGAAACATTTTTGTAAAAAATATACTGTTATAAGTTAATTTATTATTATTTAATTATTATTTATTTAAATATTTTTTTAATTCAGCTATTAAGAAAAGGATTGAAAACATTAAATAATACCATATTTTAAATAGATTGAAGCCACAAACCACCAAAATATATTATTGATAGATTTTGTGTTAACAGTGTAACGATGAAATACAAAAATTCATGCAGTGATTGGTTTCATAGTGAATATATCAAACGTCTAGAGCTTCTGGAAATCTCAATATTATACTAAAAGAGTGTCGTTTTTTTTACGCTTCAACAGGCCAAGAAGCCCAATTACAGAAGCGAAACATATAACAGACTGGAGTAAATCACATAATTGTGACTTCACCGGGAATCGAACCTGGAACCCTCAGTATGAGAAACCGGTGTCATAGATTACCCATTGGACTACGAAGACCTTTAATGTGTATAACTTTTCTGAATTTGCGAACAACATCATATATGAAAAATTATTATTTTTATATAATGCACCATTTAACTTCTCCATCCCATCACGCGTAAAGGTAATAAAATGAATAATATTAAAAGCCCAGAAATTAAGTGAAATTTGTACTCGGACATTAATTTGCTTGACTTTCGTAACTCTTCTCTTCCTAAAAATATTGATTGTATTATTTGTATAAATCTACTTATATTATTTGATTAATTACACATATTCTTTTCTTCTTATCTCGATGTTCCCGTTACAACTATATTCACACCAGTGACACTAGCACATTTCGACTCTATCTAACCAATTAATAATTTTTATTTCATCCTAATCAATGTGAAAATTCTTTAATTGAATGTAGTCAGTTTAATATTTCACTGTCGATGAATGATACAATTACTCTCAAAACTTAAGGAGGAAAATATAAAAATATTGTTAAACTCACGTAGCTCTAACATAGGTTATTTTATTATAAGTATACGTTTATAGGAGATTCGGCTTGCAATGATATTAAAAAATACACACTTTTTCTTAACAAGGGGATTAAATTATGGATAATAAACTACAGTACCAATGTCTGTATAAGTAATACTCTGAAACATACGCGACGGGAGACATTATTATGCTGTGACCCAACCCTTTTTCCTCGGAAAGAACGGGTTTTGTTCACCTCTGTAAATTTATATACTCGGTGATTGGAGCGCATACATTTTAATCCAATACAAATACATATATATGTGCGCTATTTTTCAATACGTATATTCAAGAGAAGACGTGTATTCAGATCACAGCTATAGCCATAGCAGATAGTAGACTTGATCTACGCAATATTTTCAGGCTAGGTAAAACATTCTCGAGACGAACATCGACAATGCTGAGAGGTCGTCAGTTATTATCGATTTTTCGATAAATTATGCGCAAATTTATATGCCACTTATAAATTCTTCCACTATATGGTTCCAGTTAACACATTAACACGCGAATTTTTTACTATTGGCGCGTAGGCTAAATTTTTAACATGTCGAATAAATATTATGTAATTGATTTGTGAAGAATTAATAGTTTTCCATAACTTTTGAACCCACTATTTATGGCAGAAAGATTGAAGATTATACTAAATCAACAATATTAATATTATTCTCATTTAAATTATGTATTTCCACGAAGGATCACAATACTGAACGTAAAATTATGACCTTTAACTTGTTGACTTGGTCCTAACTGGAATAACCTATTTTATAAAAAAATGATACCCTATTTTGTAATAAAATGATAATCTTTTCTAATCATTTTATAATTCTCTAGTGTTAATACTTTAATGTTACAAAACTTAAATGGCGTAATATCTAACTATAGCATGCATTATCGTGGTATTCGGTAAACTGGTTTATCGGTTATAATATCATTACCAGTTACTATGTATATTCGATATTTTGATAACTTAAAATTTGTATTTTCTCAAATAAAAATTCTTAGGTTTTCACGGCCACTCAGAATCTTCAGGTTTGTGTTTTCTGGGGTATTATGCCGTATTATTACGAGGTTGTAATAACACGGCATAATACCCCAGAAAACACAAACCTGAAGATGTGTATTTTCTCATAAAATTTTCTTTTAAAAACTTTCTTTTTAAACTACGATGCAATACGCAGGCGGGATGGAGTGTTTTTTCTTTATAAATTAATAAAGCTATCAATAATTATAGTCAAATAATAAATAAACAAATAAATTTATCTAATAGTCCGATTTTAAAGTTGTTCCCTCTATCTTCAGTTAACCCCTCCCCTTCCCTCCCCCCCACCTAGTTGACACTCTGTCCCTCTCTCTTTTTCTTTCCTCCTTTATAAATTTCTGTACCTAGATTAGTCTATATTGTAATTGTCCTGAAGAAGGTTGAGTCCAACCGAAACTAGTTGACAAATATATAGCAATTAAGTGGTTTAAAACATAGTATTTAATTTTTTCTTAAATTTCTTATAATGTCAAGCCACAAAGTGTTTTCTTGCTTTGAAAATTAATTATATTTATTATTTAATAAATAACTAGTGCCGAATCAGAAAGAGCTTTCTCTTCAACTGGAACGATCTGCACTAGGTATATTAAATTTAGCCCAAACCATGACACATTAAATAAGATTTGCTTAAGGGTTTATTTTCCTGGGTTTTCTGAAAGAGAATTATGTATATAGCACATGGACAGTAAATTTGTTAAATTTTTTAAAAATTTTGAGTTTATAAAATTTTTCAAAACAAAATACTGGATTTTATCCCCCGGAATCAAACAATTTAAATAATTTTCAGATGTATTCCAGTGTATTTGTTAATAAATCGGAAGAATGTCGTATACTTATATATAGAATATTGCTTTAAAAACTCCCATAAAAAAATACATATCTCATTGCCAATGGCTACATCTGTAAACATTTTCTGCCACAGATGGCGGTAATAAAAGTGCAATATACATATGGAACGTGATGTGCATCTTATCATATATTCAACATCCAAAAATTTAATTGTAATGTAATGACGTGGTAATCTATCATTGGTGGAATTGGTGAACGTTACATTGTGTAAAGTTGTCATTTCAGCCAGCCGTATGATAGTTCGTAAGCCCTACGATTTATCAAAAATACTTCCATACCTGCTTTACCATTTAAAAAATTAGCTTCTTCTCTGTGACACGTCTATAATATTAGGTCCTTACATATGAAATTGGCGTTTAGTATGGGAGGAACATAAAGCCGATTTTTTTTTATTATAATATATTTATTTAATCAAAGTATGAACCTTTGCTATCTATGCACTTTTGCCATCTCATAGGTAGTTCATCGATCCCTTTACTAAAAAAACCATTCGGACGGGAATCAATAAAATCTTTGAAGGCGGTTTGGACTGCCCCATCGGAGTTGAATTTTTTCCTTTGCAAGAAGTTATCCAAATTTCGAAAAAAAATGGTAATCTGTTGGGGCAAGGTCCGGAGAGTACGGTGGATGTCTTAGACATTCCAATTGAAGCTCCTCTAATTTGGTAGCCGTCTGTTGTGCAATGTGTGGTCTAGCGTTATCATGAAGCAGCAGTGGCCTAGAGCGATTAACCAGCCTCGGTTGTTTAGTAGCTAGCTTTTCCATCATGGTTTGCAGTTGCTGACAATAGACATCTGCCGTAATCGTCTGGCCAGATTTAAGAAAGCTGTAGTGAACGACACCAGCACTAGTCCACCATACGCTCACAAGTAACTTTTTTGGAGTCATTTTCGCTTGGGGCATGGTCTGGTTGGTTCGGCAGGGTTCAGCCATTGCGATGAGCGCTTCCGATTATCGTACAGGATCCACTTTTCATCACAGGTAATGATTCAATTTAAAATCCCTTCATTATTGTGCCGATTGAGTAATGCAACACAGCAGTCAACGCGCGTTTGTTGATTTGCTTCACTCAATTCGTGAGGTACCCACCTTTCAAGCTTTTTCACCTTACCAATTTGCTTCAAGTGGATTAAAACAGTTTTATCACTAACACCGCAGCCTGCAGCTAACTCGGATGTGTTTTGCGATGGATCCACTTCCACAATAGCCTCCAATTCTTCATTGTCAACTTCGGTCTCCGGCCGTCCACGGGGCTTGTTCTGCAGGTCGAAATTTCCAGAACGAAAACTTTGGAACCAAAAACGCACTGTGTTTTCTTTTGCGGCACCGTCGCCATACACATCATTAATCCTTCGAGCCATTTCTGCAGCACTGGTGCCACGGTGGAACTCGTACTCGTAAATAACGCGATATTTCAAGTTTTTCATTTTGTAAACTGAGTGACGCAAAGAAAAAAACAATTGAGGAAAAAACAAATGAATTATAATTTTCAAAACACAAATACATGAGTAAATGGCTGTATAAATTTGGATTTGGAATTCCTAACCAAAGAGAAGATATTAGAGATCAAATTTGCCAGTACGGCAAAACGCCAATTTCATATGTAAGGACCTAATATATGTAGCTTGTTATATTTTCTATTCATTGATTTTTATTAATTCGTGGTCTTATATCTTCATTCCGTAATAAAAAATAGTTATTATCTCCACAATCATATATATGTAAGCCGATAGTATTTTCATGATTTACCGATTTATTAGTAATGCCATATATCAAAACCTAACTTAACGGTAACTTTGCATGCCCTAGATCTGACCCATTTCGAAATGCAATCTTAATCATTAAGTTGATTAAAATGTGTGCCATGGAAATTTATCATCTTAATCACACATTGAATATGGTAAATACGTAGCTTTCCTAGCTCAAACTGGGAGGGCATGTCGAAAATAGCTACACTTTTTGTTATACGATTTATTAACACATTTTTGATAATTGATTATTTATTACAGTCCCAGCATATCATTTATAAGCAACGAAGGACTGCTTAAGAAACTCACCAACAGAGTAACTGGTGACTGAAAATTTAACTCGCAGAAAGACGAGAGGCGCCCGAATCCAGAATATTGAACCAAGCGGAGTGGAACACGGAAATTTTATGTAAAAGTCTAATTAATCTGTCAAACCGCGACTGTGGTCTCCTATTTTTGTACCCACTCCGAGTTATATTTAAAATCTAATAACCCTAATTGTTCTAAATACGTGACATAAATTCCTATCAGTATGATTTAATATCAATAAATATGATAAGAGCAACGATGGGCTCCACATTAAAAATGACATGTTATAACAGCATACATTTTAATATGATGATTTATAAAGTAGGAAATATAATTTTAAAAATCTTACCGTTGACGCGTAATAATCCATGTTGTCACTTGAAAAAACTTTATATTTAAAACTTTATCATTTTTAAAAAATTTCACTTAATTTTTAGAGATATTCTATACACAAATATTTTTAAATTTCACAATTAATTTAAATTTTATCAGAATATTGTTGTATGTACTTTTATTATTAAAATTATTCTTTTTTGTCACAACACACGGTCAATTACATGCAATTATTTTTTTTTTAAATCCAGGAATTGATTTACTACTGACTTCAAATCAGTTTATACAATTTGATATGATGAACTGAAGGTTCAACTGCCGCATTGGTTCAATTGGTTGATTTTAAACCAATGGTATGTCGATAGATATTCAACGCTGTCACACAACATTGGGCGTTTATTATTTTTTTTTAATTCATCTGGCAACTCCGAAATCTGAAAGAAAAAGAAAAATAATTAAAAGGGTGTTACGTGAAATAAAAATTGAATGGTGATGTTTTTACATAGAGCTTGTTACAATACAATGTTAAAAATTAAAAGTCCGGAGGTCAAAGGTACGATTCCTGGGGAGATCACGATATATGATTGTTGTCTAGTACCAGTGGTTGTCCGTTGAATTGGAAAAAAAATCAAGCGTCAATCATTGACGCAATCAGATAAATATCTCAAATAACGATTAGCTCGTCACCAGTTAAAATAATAATAAATAACAACATAACGAAATAGGTGAAAAAATTAAATGAAACCATAATAAGAACAGTGAAACTTCTTTGACATCTTGCTTCGCAGAGTATTATGTATAAATTTGAATATTATTTAAATGTTGCGATGCATGGCGTATTATTCACGCGGGTTTTGTAAATCATATTGTAAAAGTTGAAATATATATCGTATTTTAAGGAATTAAACGTTGGAATAAATAAATAAAATATACACAAACATATATTGGGAATCAACCCATACATACATATTTGTGCATATTTTGCCAAAATATTTTTAAAATAAGATCAAATGCAACACAGAGATACAAAGACATAAAACAAGAAATGCAAACAAAACGTGTGTTCCAAATAGAAAAAAAGTAACCTATAAAAACGAAGTTTTTATTATACTCCCTTTCTCATTTACTAGTGGAAGCTGGTTTGGCGCTTAACCTACGCGTTGGGCTTCGGTCGACCGACACTACGAAAGGGAGTTATAAAAATTTTCCAAAAATCCAAAATTATACTATAATCAGGTTCCGTGTCTACCGGACGCGTTGAAATATTTTCATACAACTTAGGAAGTTGTATGAAATAACCATTAAAAATTTGAAATATCCAAAAAGTTATTAATTTTTTTAACGAAAATTTGATAGATCTTCTTGATCGTCGCCACGAGCCTGTTTGCAAAGTTTCAGCTCGATTAGATCACGAGAAAAGGGTTAAAAATCGATCCAAAGTTTTTTCGTCAAGCAAGTAGTTATTACAAGAGAATAAATGAGTATAATAGTCTGCCAGAAGGTGTGAGGAAGCTGAGCAGAATCGATATGCTCAAACAAGAATGTAACGGCACGTAACAATGAAAAATGTACCAACAGAAATATTATTTAATATGTGTACATACATATAAAGTGTTTTTAATATTAGCTAATGATCAATCATAAAATTAATAAAGATATATAAATAAAAATTTCTAACAGTCAATCTCAAAAAAACTAAGTATTTGACATTCAGCATAGATAAAAGAGGGCAGCCATCTATGCATGATTTAAAATTGACTATGCATGATTGCCAACACCAAAACTGTGGTTGCACCCCCTTGGAAAATGCAGATAGTGTGAAATACTTGGGAATCACAATAGACAGGCACCTAAACTGGAAACTTCACATTGAACTATTATCGGGAAAACTTTTAAAACTCATTTACCTTTTTAAATGTATACGTAATATTTTTAATAAACAGCAACTCAAAACTATCTATTATGCTCTTGCCCAGTCATTTTTGAACTATGCGATTCCAAGTTGGGGAGGTACTTATAAAACTACATTAAAACCAGCTATAACGGCACAAAAAACCTTGCTCCGAGTCATTAATAAGAAACCATTTACATACCAATCAGACAGACTATTCAGAGAATTTAATGTACTGGACGTTAGACAGCTGTTCGTTAAGTCTACCCTCATCTTCTACATCAAAAACACAAACCACCTAACAGCAACCAGTAACTCGCATTCACATAATACTAGACAAGAATTACGAAACCTTGACGAAATATCAAAAACTAAGACAACACATGGACAGAAAAATTACTCATACTTATGGCCTAAAATATTTAACATATTTAAAACAGACTTCCCGGAAATCAGATTATACTCAATTAGTAAAATAAAAGCTTTAGCAAACAACTGGCTTACCTCCAAAGGTAGAACAGCAACTGTAAATTTACTTACTGTTATTGCATAATAATGTCATCAAATAAAAATATATATCTATATAAATAAATAAATAAATTAAGGAAAATAAAAAATGATCTTAAACAGAACTTTAACCCTTTTTACATTAAACAATTATTCTACACATATTTACACTTGGACTTATGACTCACTCAACTTTCACTAACATACCACTTGATACTATGTAGATACATAATAATTACCTTATGAAAATAAAGGCTACTGACGAATTCGAAAAAATATTATAATTGTGTTCTATAACACCACTCTGGGACAGGCGTAGCCTAGTAGAGTGGCATAATCCACAAGTTAAACAAAACAAAAAAATGTGTAATTTATCTTATGTTTTATTGTTAAATTAGTATTAAGTACCTTTATTTGTAAACGAGGATTTTTTTTAAAATAAAAATAAAAATATACATCACAACCACCAATCCCAGGATCAACACGCGACAAAGATGAATCCGAGGGGCGGTGACCTCACACATCGTATCACAACCCGTGACTTGGACAGGTCAGCAAAGCGACACGAGCTAGGAAGCGGACACACACACATACACACACACACGCACCTCGGAGTGCTGTACAAAGCCACAAACGTACGGCCAGCAGACACTGTCACACAAGGGCGCTGGAGGGGAACTACATTAAAGAATTCAACACAAAGGAAATGGCACGGGCACTTCCATTTGTGCTGATTGGAAGAAGTTCGGTCATGCACCGGAGCAAGCTTCAGCGGCACACGACTAGGCCAGACAAAGGAACGGTCGTGTATATGAACCATACTTTAGCAGGTCCACATATCCAGTGTTCACAGATCCTCATACAGGAAGGGTACACTGGCGATCTCGGCGCTGGCCGGGGGAAGACCAGTACCTACGTCAAAGTACTGACCTCCGCCAACATTACAAAGACACCTCGCTGCACATCAGAAGCTACGCCATGACGTTACCTCTACTAGTGCATTCCACTATTGACTTGTACATACTTATCATTCATGCTCTTATGTATCATGTTCTCCTGTCCCCAAAACAAGTTTTAACTTTTCTGGGGACAGTTAAACACGTTTAAAAAAATTATTACTTTATTTTCAATAAAGAATTCTGTATCATAAAAAAAATGACCACGGGCAACATTACGATAAAGCAGAGCTGCACAGCCACCACTGGATGATCGACACCACACACGACTACGCAATCCTAATGTACGGATCTCCAAGGAAGCTCCTACTTTCAACATCATCATCATCAGCAACATGGAGTTAATTAGAATGTAGATGATAAATAAAGCATATTTAACGGATATTTTATATGAACCGTACGTTATTCCGAGAAAATCGTATTCAACGTCATCGGGAAAACGACCTGTACCCGCGGAGGTATAGGGCGGAACCTTAACTCTTTAATAAATTAAGCATTTAAATCACTGTCTCATTTACAACCACCATCACCTTCATCCCTAAAAGTGGCGACCCCGACGTGCGGCGAACCACTTTCATCCCTGAAGTGATGACACCGACATGTGGTGGACCAAGTACGTATACAAATTTAAATAATGTTAGAAAACTAACGGCATTAGAACCCTAATAAATTATACGAAACATATTAGCCTAACTTATATTTAAGCACTGAGCTAAAGAAAATATCTACTTGATTGAATTTGTTGCCTACTGTGAAGTCTATGTATTGGTGAGAGAATATAATTTATTTATTTTTAAAACATTCACATTAATCAGCTTATGTGACCTATTAGGAACATATTATGAAATCAGTTCGTTTAAATCAATGACGTCCACCATGACATTTCTTTTTTACTCTCAAAGTTTAAAATTTATAATAATAATAATAATTGGATAATTTGTATAGCGCCGTTTTTGCGAAATACTCACCTCAAGGGCACTTTAAATGAAGCTCATTAAAAATCATAATTGAGATTACAACACTAAAAACTCTATTGAAAAAGGCGCTAAATACGTAATTTTTTATTTTATTTATAAAAATCCTTGTTTACAATATATAGGTACTTAATAATAATTTAACAATAAAAATATAAGATAAAATTACACATTTTCTTTTTTTGTTATATTTGTGGATTATTCCACTCTACTAGGCTACGCCTTTCCCAGAGTGGCGTTATAGAACACAATTATAATATTTTTTTGAATTCGTCAATAATATTTGTTTTCATAAGGTAATAATTATGTATCTACAAAGTATCAAGTGCAATGTAAGTGATTGGTTGAGTGAGTCATAAGTCCGAGTGTAAATAAGTGTAGAGTATTGTTTAATGTAAAAAGGGTTAAAGTTTTGTTTAAGATTATTTTTTATTTTCTTAAATTAATTAATTTATTTATATAGGTATATATTATTATTTATAGGCATTATTATGCAATTACAGTAAGTAAATTTTCAGTTGCTGTTCTACCTTTAGAGGTAAGCCAGTTGTTTGCTAAAGCTTTTATTTTATTAATTGAGTATATTCTGATTGTCGGGAAGTGTGTTTTAAATATGTTAAATATTTTCTTTACAAAATTTATAACCATTCTTTTCTACCATAAAACTCGTTCCGCAGCATGTAGCAAAAGTTAGATGAAATACTGGAATATCTGCGTTATATTTAGGAAAAATAAACGTAAAAATACGACATTCCGAATGTGTATTGTATTGAAAAGATAATATTTCAAGAATTTCAATTTCAAAAGATATTTCCCAAAACTGAAGTCTGTTGCGTGAAAAAGTGAATGTTTTCAATTTCCCACGTATTCGTTTCCACAAATATGCTTTGTGCGTGAAAATTTCATACTGACAGCTGTTATATTATTTGTTGTTTCCGCTTTGTTATTTATTCAATATTTTTTGATTAATTGATAGCTTAGGCGTCAAGTCATTCATTATCTTAATTATACCCGAAGAATTTTCGAGGAAATTGTGTGAGAAGTATTGTATGTTGTGTTTATTATTAATTAATTATTAAAGTATTGTATGTCAAAATCAGAAGGTCTTAGGGCTTCGTCTCTCTTGCTTCCAACAACAAGAATAATGAGTGTTCAGTAGGTTCTTTGTGAAAATATATTTTTATCACAAATAACCTACTGTGGATTTAATAAACCGACTATTTATGATTGCAAAATTAAGAGCCGATTTATTACTCGTGGCACTCTACAGTATTAAAAAATATGTGGAAAATCTTTGGTCAATATGCCTCTCAGATCTGGAATCCATATTTTGCTAAATACATAGTTTTACTGGAAAATGTTCAGAGACGAGCCACGAAATTACCCTTGGGCCTTAAAAACCTGGAATACGCGGAAAAGCTGCGAGTATTGAAACTGCCCACTCTTCAGGAGCGACGAGCAAGAGGTGACCTCATCGAGACATTCGAGATTCTATCGGGCTACTACAATATTC
>JADDOH010007522.1:0-67467 GCA_016648135.1 Agrypnia vestita
CTAAATAAACCATGAAATTATTCTAAAAAAATCCAAATTACTTAAACCGTAATTGATTCCCTACATGGATCCTGTGGTCACCCTACTTGTGTTTCTTAAGTTGTCCACTAGGGACGCTAACTTTCCGAAATGTATTTACCTTTGGTATTCACTAAAAAATCGCTAGTCTGTAGTCTCGTGGTAGTCTCCGATCTGTGAGTGCATCGTTTTTCTATGGCGTGTGTCTGTTTTCTTTCTGTTTGTGTTTTGTGATGTTGTGTATTCGCTCGTCGCATGGCTTCTGTTCTGAGTGTTTACGATTTTTGAATAGTGCTGTGTAAAGACCTGAACGCTTTCGTTCTGTGTGTATGAAACAAGATTCGGTGCGCCAGTTTTTGGTAATTTTATTAAAAAATATCGTTATTAGTGTACACCTTACGCGAGTATTTATACATAATATGTCATACATGTTTGTAAACATTACAGTTTTTTTCTGTAGGCGAATATCTTGTACCTGTAACAGAATGTCAGAATTTGTACATTTAAACCACTGTTTTCCTCCGCATCCATTGATTCTAAATCTTATGATAATCCATAGTTTAAAATATAGTAATATAATAAAAGTTTTGGATCAAAATATGATTCACCTATTGATGAATAATCATAAATAAGGTTAACTTTCTAAGAAAACTCCTCCCACATCATACCGAATAAGGTGTATTTTCTTTAATTTAGTTTGACTAAAAACTTTTTTTTTTAAATGCAACAATTAATACGATGTTCAAAATTATAAACAAATAAATTAACACAATCTGTCATTTGTCTGAATATATATTTTCGTTGATACTGTCAAAAGAAAATAACCGATGTACAGAAAAAATCGATTAATTTTTCGATTTTATGTCTTAAACTGTCTGCGTACTAAATATTAGCATTATTTAGGGCGATTTTTCGGATTGTCGTTGCCTTTTAAGTCATATATTTTAATATTAATGCAATCGTCGACTGATTTAATAGAATATCGATCCTCAATTAGCAATGACTATTATTTGTGGAAATATTTTAATTGTCTGGCATTCTTAAATATTGCGAAAATTAAAAATTCTAATGGGAGTAGAATATAAGAAATCATACATTACTCAATGTATGTATGACACAGTATTGTGTCAAAAAAATCTACCACTTACAAACTCAGAAAATAATCTTAGAAATGGTTTGACAGAGAATTTCAATACAAATTAATTCGTAAAGATCAGTGACTTACATTGCATACTAAGATCAAATTGTAAAAAGTAAGGTTAGAATGAATTTGATTTTATTGAAATTGTTGTGTCCTAATAGACTGAGAATCTTGAAAAGTGGAAGAATGTCTGGGCTAATTATGTAACCAATTGATAAACAATATCTTGAATGTTTACATTTGAAAACAATTTTGATATACAATTATTTAACTACCTTCATTAAAGAAAGATGCCGCTTATGTCTGCTTTCATAAAAGTGAAAAGTTTCCTTTGGTTAAATCAGAAAAGGTTAATCAATGTAGAGTAATAAAAAGGCATTTATTTTGTTTGTTAAAGATACTTTACCTTTCTGGTCGCTATTACTTTATGTCATAAAAACTATGTGACAAACAATAATAATAAAATCTTTTATGGAAAATGTTTAAATTTATTAGTCAATTAGTTAATTAAAATAAACGTTTAAATAATAAAGATATAAAAGATTATCTCAAAGTATAAAAACAACATTTAAATTACACAATGGAAGTTTTATTTTATTATATTTGTCGCTTCTTTTTTTAATTGTCAATATTTAATTGTCTTTTCCCTTACATAATTTTAATGTCCTGCAAATATACAATGTAAAATTGATTGAGAATATAATTAATTTTGAATTAGGTTAAAGTAATTCGAATCAACAGATAATTAATTTGAATCAGTAATAAAGTAAAGGGGGCTTATCTTCAGAGGATTATAGATTATTCTTTAGAAATATCATATGTACAGATAAATTAAAATATTGTATATATATTTTTTTATTTATTTAATTTATTATATGGTACAAATACAAATCTTACATAGGTATTTACAGATTAAATTGACACTTTTAGACCTCATCAGTGAAGAGAAGCTCTTGAGTCTGATGAGGGAGCCTCGGTTCTTATTTTGTATATAAGTTAATATGCAAGTCATTTAATAATACGGTAATAAAAGGTAATTTGATAATAAAATGTTGAAGTATTTTGAAAAAAGCTATGGGTTTCAATGATTTATGAATTTAATTTGGATTTTACGAAAGTTTTAATTTTTTTAATTTGCTCTGAAAGGTTATTGATGCAGCATATCTCATATATTATATTTTTCTTCTTTTGTGTCAGCCGATAAACATATGTTAAACATGTATTAAAAAAATACTAATTTCATTTTCTTTCTTTTCAAGGTTATTTTTTGTTTTGGAGACTCGGCACAATGGCACCGACAACTATGATCGAGACCGTCACCATCACAAGGCCGCTGAAGGTATGTAAAAATAATTTTCCTCGGGCTTTCTGAAAAATTGATGGCATGTGAAATATTTTGGTCAGTGTGTGATTATTAGTTTCATCCTGAAATAATAGAACACTTCTAATAAATTTCACATATGTATAAATGAACTGGTTACTGAAAATGTTTTGCAGGTAAATCCATTTTCCAATCTACAATCTGATGATTTTTCCTCAATATTTTATTATGTACCTTATACTTAGTTTGATTGCTCTTGTACCCTATACTTAATTAGCTTGCCCTCTAGGGCAGGGTCCAATACCTTATTCTAACCAAGGTCGCAGATATAATACGTTTCATGTATATATATCATCTAAGGATGAATTTTCCTATTAAAAAATAAGAAACTGGCTATAAGTTCCCGGACGGCATACTTTGTGGATCTTTATATTCTGTCCATCTTTCTTTATTAAATATTTTTTGTATGAGTTTTTGTGAAATTTTTTATTAATGTTTTCAGTTCATTTTTGTTTGATTCGGCGTAATATTTTAGATACACCATGTGTTAAGTTTTTGCTTTGGAAATATGTATTTTGAATTCAGTCATGTCCCGTGCAATCTTGACAAGAAGGCACACCTTACTCAAATATTGTTGAAATATGAATCATTAGTCCAATATGGCTTAATATGTTTCATATCCTTATCTTCAGATAAATGACACTTGTGATTAGCATTGAGTAGCACAGGAACTGTATGAGAAAGTTAAAATTACCCAATAGCATTATTGCAAAGACAGGAGAATATATAGATAAAGTTATCTTTGTGGTAATCTAATTTCTTATCTGGCGTTATGCCTTGTTCAAGTTTACATTTTATGATTTTCAGGCGCGTGCAGTGAGAACATTATTATTATTATTATTGTTTTTTATTTACGCTTCAACAGGCCAAGAGGCCCAATTACAGAAGCGAAACAACCACAAAACACCCACGCTTGAGTAAATCACACAGATTAATTGTGACCGAACAGGAACTCTCGGTGTGCGGAGTCAGTGTCATACCCACTGGGCTACGAGGGCATTGAAGCATAAATTTTACGTAAACGTATATTTTGTAAAATAAATGGAAATTAAATATTTGAGATGAGTATAAAATGAGTGACGTATTAAATAATGATAGGGTTGTCTGCAAAAATATCAGCATCAATGTTATAGTCAGCACAATACATGTTATCCTTGTACATAAACGACATGTATGAAATGATAATGTATGAAATAATAATAGATGTTTAAAATGCAAAAAAATGAAATGTAGCAATAAAAACAATGATGAGGTGTAAAATAATAATTTATTCATTTGTTTATTTATGGGAAACTAATGGCACAAATAAAAATCAGGTTACACATGAATATTAAATAGTACAGAGACCATCTTACAAGTTTTCACTTAGCAAGTTATGTATTAAAATATAATAAAAATAACTTAACAATATACAAAAAAATTAATGGTTTAAGTTAAGAACTAACCAATAGTCAACCAGAATTTGAGCAATATATCTGCATACACATATATACGTTTATGAGATCTGGGCAAAATAAAAAAGCTGTATTAAAGAAAAAGATTTACGACAGGTGAATACAGTAGAGGAATAAAACGCGAAAAAAATGCACAATTCTCTATGTATCAACGTCCGTCACTAACGCTACCAATATTCTATGTTACGCTGGATGGCGCTGTTGTCACAGCCTTAACTCTCATCTAAATTTTTGTCACGTCATTTTTGACAGTTTATAACTAGTTTAATAAAGAAGGTAGTGATTTTGATTTTATTCAAAATATTTTTTTACGTAAAGCCATGCTTCAATGTACTCACTGCACGCCCCTGATGATTTTGTAGATAATTCGTTTTAACCAGTTTTTTTATTCTTAAATAGTTTTTCCTACAGGCCACAAGATAAACGGCAACGTATTTGCGAGCCAGTCTTTTTATTTTTTAATATGCAATAAATAAATATTCTTAATGTGAAGAATTTTAAGTATGGAAACATGGACACTTCGTCATGGATATACTCGTCTATAATAACTCGGTGAAGAAATATTCTACATATTCAATATAGAATATATTCTTCATTAGACTAATACCACAGTATACCCAGAACAGTAGTTTATCTCCGGCCTGTCGGCGAGTTATTCGCCTACTCTTGAGTTGACGCTAGGGGTGTCACTATATTTTTACTCCCTTTCTTTTAACTCGTAGCGTCTGAGATTCCGACGCAAAAGGTAGACACGAAACCCGAAAATTTCTGTAATTAGTATACCTAGTTTCTGCACTTAAATTGCAAGAACACTGATTAACATCAACGTAGACTTTTAAAAACTCACAGTCTTTGTGATAATCAACACACCTTTTTAGTAAAGCACCACAAACATAAAAAAGCGCATTTTTTTCTAAAGCGGCGGCTGCGAGCGCGAATGGCACCGAAGGCACGGCCCTTACTGCCGCCGCCTTGTGCCCCCATATTCTATGTCAGTGTGTGCGTCACAGTGCGTGCGTACACGGCGCCGAGCACGCACGCACACATTCTAATGGGTAGCGGCCAGTTTGTATGAAGACGTATTACTGTTCTTAGTATACTGTGCTAATACGAAGAATATTAAAAAATTCCACGCTTATGGATAATATATTTATTTATTATTTATCTTAATTATTTAGTTTCACACAATGACGTTGTGAGGGCTAATACCTGATTTCACTTAAACATATTGCATTTCATCTATTCATTTAAAAGTTTTTACAATAAAATTTTTGCACTCCTGTTTAAACCTCCTTATATTCACCGTGTTTTGAATATATCAACCTTTACGACAATTATTACCTGAGACAGCGGCAAAACATGGTGTTTTGTATTCCAGTATGCAGAGCCAACCTATGTTATGCTTACTGCAAGGGCAAATAATACATTAATTGTGGGGTATAAAAGCAAAGGCAGCAATATACAAAAAAATTAATGCAGTCATCGAGGATTACTAATTTATAATGTGCTGAATTTGATATTTTATATAGGAATGATTTTGGAATATATAAATAATAAACTCGTATAACACCACTTTTTTGACAGTTTATGTTATACACTATTAGTTTCGAGAACTACAGATGCTCTCTAAAAAGGTTTAAAAAATACACAAAAAATAAAAAGTTATAAAAAAACAGTGTTTTAAAACATAAATTGCATGTAAACAGACTAACAGATTTTGCAATAATTGTAATAAATTTAAGATAATCGTTTACTTTGTAATATTATTGAATAAAAAAGACATCTCACGAGCCATTCAGTCACAAAAGGCCCACAAAGTGGAGCAATTTTCTTCAGGTTTGGTAATTTATTAATCAATTATATAATTTAGTTTGTATTATTTTAATAAGATATCCGTATTTAAAATATACGTAACCTGATGAATAAATTTTAAAATGAGATATTTCCGTACAAAAATGTGATAAAAAACGCAAGAGAAAATATGAGAAAAATTTATGAAATTTGCTCAATCTGTTGGACGATCGCCTTAAGACCTCATCAAGCTTTAAGAAAATGCAAAAATTTAAAAATCGATTTTTTCGACTAGGTAGGTATTCCCCCTTAAATGTATCGTTAAATCTCGTTTTACTTCGTATTTATAAACCGAATCAGTTTTGATACAGATTTCCGGTCTTCAACAAGTCGTTGAAAAACGAGGAATGTTTGGAGACCATTTTACAGAAGAAAAATGATCAATTGTATTAATAAAAAGTATTACCATTGATACATTTTTCAAATGGGATATTCAGGTAAATAAGGTATGTTAGAGATTGAGAACTGTATTGGGATGCATGCACAAGATTAAATATTATGTTCCGATACAGACTATAAAAATTATATACCAGTCTTTAGCGGAATCGGTAATAAGGTATGGAATAACTAGTTGGGGTCTATCCTGCAAAACTAATATTAGAAAAATCCAAAATATTTAAAATTCGACAATAAAATTAATAAATAAAAAAAGTGCCACTAAAGATATACATGAACTCTTCAAGAAACAAGGCGCTATGCCCATTAATGCTATCTTGTGGTACAAACTAATTACACGATATCATGAAGATGGGATATAAGTATAGATTGATTCATAAACATAGTACCAGATTTACGGTTAAAGAAGGACTACGCATGGGTACCAAAGGTCATAAATAAGTATAGACAAAGAACACTAAAATATGTCATACCAAAAATATTTAATAAAATCCCATATCATGTCAAAAAGGACATTAATAAAAAAGGGCAAAAGACAGAATTAATGAAAATATTACTGAATAAAAGAGACTTATTTTGATTTTGCTAATTTTTTGTATTGTTGATTTGTATTTGAGTTTATAAGATTTATGTATTTAATTCATTTGTATGTATTCTGGTAACCACAATTTATATATATTTATATATTGATGCACCTACAGACAAATTTTAATGTCAGAATATTTTTGAGTTTGTTCAAATCTTTGAGAACAGTGCTGGATTTATGTCACAGAGACATTATTAATCAATTAATGTATATTATAGATATCTCACAGAGACGAAACAGTATTTCTTATGGGAAAGTAGGTATATAAGTCATTTGGGTGTACATAGGACTTATGACCTATCTTATGGTTGGCTTAAGTGATCACTTTACACAATGTAACATTCGCCATTTCCACCCATGATAGAATATACCATGCTTACTAATTTTTTGAAAGTTGTATATATGTTCAAATTGTTTGGCAAGCTTTCAAGCAATCAATTGTAGATTTTCTCATTTAGCGACATTAACGATATTAAAATAATTAGCGACATCTGTGGGGATTTAGGGAAATGAAAATGGCTTTGTACAGGCCGCATGGAAAGGCGGTTACAACTCATATGTGAAAGCTTGCCACACAATTTGAACATATATAGGTACAACTTTCAAAAAATTAGTAAGTATGGTATATTCTATCATGGGTGGAAATGGCGAATGTTACATTGTGTAAAGTGATCACTTAAGCCAACAATAAGATAGGTCATAAGTCCTATGTACACCCAAATGACTTCTATACCTACTTTCCCATAAGAAATACAGTTTCGTCTCTGTGAGATATCTATAATATACATTAATAAATTTCAATGTGATGTTTTGTGGGTCTGAGATGTAAAAATTAGAAAAAAATTATAAATAAATAAAAAAAACTTTAAAAATATTGTAGAAAGTCGTGCTGGATGAATAATGCAACAGAAAGTCCATAATTAAGATCGGTATTAAGTTTCCTCGACAAAGCCGGGCAAGAGACACGAGAAAAAAGAAGAAATTGAGCTAATTCAGAAGTGGGTCGCCGCTCGGCTCATTTTTGTCTCTTCTGCCTTTCTACATCGTCAATCTTCATATTTACCATGCCGCAATTCTGCTTGCATCTGCGGGCGTGTTCAAGTTCTGTTTCTTTAAATCGAATATACAATTAAGGCAGCCAAAATACAATCTTCTCAAAGTAATTCGTTTGTACGTCTGTAAATATGGTTTTACCCTCATCCTCAATCAAATCGCAATGATGTTTGTGCGGAAAATGTGTAATTTTATGTGCGCGCGGATATTATTTCTGTGCACACAAAGCAAAGGGTGCGAGTCTTTTTCAAAATCGCGTTATTTTACGCAGAGTTCGAAAAAATGCGATTTTTATTGGATATACATATATCCAAACTTTTTTTTCCTTTTTTACACACGTCGATTGATACAAACTCGAAATAATTAGGGAATTCATTTTTTTATTTTGTACATGAATTATTATTTATTATAACTGAAAAGAGCTCATACATGCAATTATTATACATAAGTTATAAAAGTTGCTCTTTCTAATGTAGTGCTATGGGTGTTTGTTTCTTTGTGTAAAATTAAAAACGGATTATATTAAACTAATCAAACTTTTATTTCGTATTCGAACTTCGAACCTACTGTATTACGTAGCATTTTCATTGTAAAACAATAATGGAAAGTCACACAAAGATCGTCTTAGTAGAACTAACGATGTATTAAAAATGTGACATTCTTAACTCAAGAACTTTTTTTTTTGGAAAGTTGATAGTCTGGTACTCGGAATGCAAAGCGCATCTTGTAAATTTTATCATTTTCGATAAACCACCACTACCATCTACTAACTACCATTCTCTGCTTTGTAGGTACAGATTTATTCTGATGGAAAATTCATGATGTATTAATAAAAACTTTTTTTTTTTTCACATTTGATATATCCGAGTCTTGATTTTGATTCGCAACGTTTCTAGCTCACAATTCTTCACTGCGTGCGTTGAAAAAGTATTTTCGAAAGCGTCCAGGTCAAATTTGAACGTCCCTGTGCATGTTTGAAAATGTTGGTATTTTTAGAATGTCGATTGGCAGTGTTGTGACTCGGATCTCTCTCATGGAAAATCACTTTTAAACCTCTCTCGTATGGATAAAACGCCACATCATTTTGTTCCTTTCGTTCTGTGTGTTTGTGCCAACTTAACCAATCCTCCGATCGATCTTAACAATCAAATTTGGCTGCAGGACCCCGCGCTTTCAGTAATGTTTACAGTAGTCACGTGCGTTGGTGACGTACGTGACTACTGTAAACAAGTCTTATTTTTTAAAGCTAGCGCCGCACGACGTCGGAAGTTAAATGCAAGTACCCTGGGGATAAATTACAGTAAATTATAGTAGACTTGTTAAGACTCTCTCCTAGTGATCCAGTGATCGGTGGTTCCAGGAGATCAGCAAGTTAGTTCTATTTTCATAGAACAAGCATTTAGCTTATATTATTTATCGTCTCTATTTAAAAAAATTCTGGATGCCTAGGTTCACTTCGGGCTTTTCAAATTATTTTTTTTATATGAAAGTCTTATCTTATTTGTAATAAAACAATTAGGGATACTAATCGGAAACTTTTCCTTGCTGGGAACAGCGATATTAATTTCTCCAATTGAATAACGAAATTGGTACGCTGTTCCCCCGGGAAGAGAAAAATTCCTGATTTACATCTTGGTGGTAACCAAATATTTTTTATAAACATAGATTTATTCTGTATTTGTTTTTAATTTAAGTCAAATTACTTAGTTTATACCACTTTATGTATATTCAAAATTCACATGTTTCCATCAGGATTAGTTGTAGTACATTGTTAATATACAACTCATCATGAAGAAGAAAACATCGTTCTCTACATTTTGTATGTAATAAAATAGTGTAACCCGTCAAAAATGACGGTTCTTTTACCTGCCGGTTCCTAAAGAATAAGTCTTTACTTATTTATAGCCGACATCCATGAAGTAGTAATAATGACGTTTATCAAAATATTTGATTTTTTAAATATTTCCCCTGCCGGCAGTTAAATGTACTAGTCCAAACCCTGGCGATTGGGCGGAACATGAAATGGTTCGCGTCTTTGCTAAGTCCTATATGTACCGTATTTATGACGGGTAGTGCAGGCTCGGCGATAGCAACATCGCTATCTTTGCCGCCTTCGGCCGTTTAATTTCGTTTTTTTAGCCGTGAATTCGATCGAAATTACGGACGTTACACGAAGTTACGGGCACAGACAGACGGTCGAACGGACGTACAGACAACGAAATGATTGTTTGATATTCAACATTGATAAATAGGTTTTACGGGCCATCGACCGCGGCTCCTCAGCGGCCGACATTAAATCGGTGTAGTTGATTTTTTGTATTTATATTTCCTGGATTTAAAATGATGTAGTCGTACTGATAACTTTTAAATAGCCCTGCGGTGTACTTACCCGTAACACAGGCATATATATTTTGTACCTGTGTAAGTATATATGTGTGTAGTCGATAAGTACCTCTGTCGTACATTCCTGGTGTTATCAGCTCACAGGTAAGCCAAAGTAATTACCGCGCTGGTCGTGACTGATGGCACTCTTGGAATATCTTCTCCATCCGCCGCGCACTGGTCACGTGACTTTCTCAAACGCGCGACGACAATTGTGACATTACACTGTTCCCTACACGTTAAAGTATACTTACTATACTAGTGCGCAGAGCTGCGCAATACTCGAGTGTATATTCCGACCCTGATGGCACGCATCAGTTGCGGAAAGTATACCTTGCTAGTACGCAAGAATCGAGTGTATTTTCAAGCGCCGCATACGAAAATAATAACTGGAAAACATACTACGTTAGTAGCATTCGGCAACAGCCGAGTATGCTGTTTATAATAATTATAACGCATTTCTTAATACAAGATGATTGTCACTTCAACATGTCTTAATAATAATAATAATATTGGATTATTTATATAGCGCCATTTTTGTGAAAATTTCACCTCAAGGGCGCTTTACACACAAAAAACTCTTACATACTAAAATCATAGAATCACAAAATGAAAAAGAAAAGAGAAAGAAAAACAGTTCAAAACATAAAATAGTAAAAAAAAAACAACGTAAAAAACAACAATATTAAAAAGGTTCTGGGAAAGATTTTGTAAACAAGTGCGTTTTAAGTCTTTTCTTAAATAAAGTCTCTGAATCCGTGTTTCTTATCAGGGAGGGCAAAGAGTTCCACGCTTTGGGGCCCGCCACCGCAAATGTCCGTTCGCTGAACTTAGTTTTCTGGAACTGACTTGCCGGTTCCACAATCCTTCCCACCGCTGAAGTAGACGCTGACCTAAGAGTTTGACGTCTCCCATTTATGTTGTCTGGAATACAGAGCTCCTGCTCTTGTTTAATTTGTGCAATAAAAGACAGGATTTGTCAATTTTCCCGTGATATATACTATATTCAAGTCACGTCAATAGTAAGCTAGTATTTATGATAATTTATATATCATGTCTTTCCACAAAGCAAATGTCAAATCAATAAATAGTATTTATGATATTATACAATAACTAAAATTTAGATTAAAATTCCATTTTCTCTAACTATATACAAATGAAACTAATTTAAAAGCATATTTACAATGTCTCATTCAAATATTCAAAAGTCTAAGATTATTAGTCCAATCGATTTAGTTAAATGGGTACTAGTAGCCTAGTATAGTTTATGAACTTCTATATTACCCGATGAGGTGGATACCTACTATACTCAAGTATCGCGCATAAATCGAGTATACTTTCACGACATATATTTTATTTTCGCTCTTGAAAGTACATATACTGCGGTAGTACAGTATGGGTGCGTACTGACACAGTATACTTTCAATATATGCCGCGGGTGCGTGTCCGCGGCGCGCGACTCCTGTCACCAGATCGACGCATCGGTCGTTTCATCTTCTCCTCAATCTTCAATCAAATCTTCTCTCCGTATAAAATGCAAAAGAAAACAAACAGGTCTTTCCATTTAAGAAAGGCAATCGAATTAGTATATGTAAACCGTGCGCACGATGCGTATTGTTTTGCTGTGTTGGTGTTTACGGGTACAACCTAACGAAACGAACACCAACACAACGAAACAATGTGCCTCGTACGCACGGCTTACGTGCACTAATTTGATTATCTTTTTTAAATGGAAAGATGTCTACAATACACTAGAAATATAGTGTGTAACAGAGCTAGTCCACAATACTTTACAGATAGATTCCTTCATAAATCATAAGTTGAAAATGTTCAAACGACAATTTCCTAATATCAATGGTTATGCAGGCTTCAAAGTTTGCGGTTTTTTTCTTCTCAATATTTCTGACTTATCTTTTGTAAAACATCATTATTAAAGTAACATAAATCGAATATAAAAATTAGTCCACATTAATACAAGTCAAATAAAATTATTAAAACCTTGCAAAAACTCTGGGTCAAATTTCTACAAACTTAAAAGGATGACCTGAACCTATGGATCCATTTATTTAAACATTCTTACGAGTATATGATTGCACTACATTCAAACATTAAGTATATAATACACATAAATATACATGTAAGATATACATAAATGTAAAAATACATGTTACTAGAGCGAGCCGAAGACACTTGTAATTGGGATAATTGGCATAGTCTTCATTTATAATGTTTTATTATTAGAGTATCATGTACCCATTATCCTGTTAGTGTCTCCAATGGATATAAAAAAATATTTTTTATGTCCGTTGGCGTTTCTCGCCGTAATGTCATTATTATCCCCTTGATATGCCAATCTCATCTCGGAGCTGTCATATTGTTTCTGCCGATCGCGAATCACGTCGCGCGGCGGATTTGATTTGATTTCATTCCGGACGGGCGCGAACGTTCTGAACCGAATACTGAGCAGCTCACTGTCTAGACGCACATGTGCGTCTGTCTGCAACCTCGACGAACTTTTACAAACTACTTTCTAGCTCAACTCTTTGTGCACCGTCGGCACCTACGTGTGTATAGAGTGCCACCACTATAACTTGGCGTGCGAGGGAGGGCGCCCCTGTCGCGAAACAGAAGTTGCCAGGTTGTAAATTTATTACATAATACATAATGTACTGAATGTCCGGTGACCAGTGTCAGAGCCTTCAATATAAATTTGGTCCGGTAACAGCGCGCTCCGCGGCGGCCGCTCTATCTGTCAAACTGTCAGACGGTAATATCGGTCCATTATTTGCTTTTTCAGCTTCGCGAAACTTTAATACTTCATTGGCGATTGTTCTTGCACCACCCCGGACTGTTTTGGTTTTTTTGGACGTAATAATTCAGTGTGTATTGGTAATCAAGATGTCACAGCTCCCGAGCAAATACAAAATTGTACTGAATGACAGGGCGAGGGGTTACCGCCGGGTGCGGGCGGGGCGGGTTTTAGTTCCAATCTTGCCGCACGCCAAGTTATGTTGGGCAGGCAATAATAATCGAAATGATGAAAAAACTAACTTTCGTCAACGGAAGAAATTTAAATTCAAATGCGCCGTCATCGTCACCGAAGTAAAAAAGTTAATGGACAGGAAGAAAGTCAACCTCGTGCATTTTTTACTCCCTTTCTTTTAACTCGTAGCGTCTTGCTTGCGTCTGCTCGCTTGTCTGTCGTAAAAACTTTGGATCGATTTTTAACCCTTTTCCCGTGATCCAATCGAGCTGAAACTTTGCAGGCAGACTCGTGGCGACGATAAAAATGATCTTGGAAATTTTCGTTTAAATTTTGAAAAATATTATAGTATAATTTTGAATTTTTGAAATTTTAACGGTTTTTTCAAATTGGAAACCATACAAATTAGAAAGGAGCCCGACGCGTGGAGAAGACGCGAAACCAGTTTCAACTAGTCTGACTCGAGCCATAGGTTCGATCAGACTGTTTCGCCTACGCCGTGCCCCCCTATACCAATTATTACGTTTTCAATATTCTATAAGTTTTAAGGATAATAATATACAGGGAATAGATTTTCCACATGAAATTAAAGCAAGAGGAATATGTTCATAGAACATCAAATTGGAAACAATACAAATGAGAAAGGGAGCATAATAAAAACTTGGTTTTTATAAGTTAGTTTTATATTTCATTTTATTCAGGAAACAGTTTCGTGAGTTTAATAAGTGTATAAAAACATCAACAAAAATAAATTAACACGATTAAAAAAGTAAGATATCTCGTAGCTAGCAGCAAAAACTTCTGGGAAGTCTTCTTCATTCAATTTTGAATAGAAAATATTCTTTACACTCTGGGGAAAATGCCAACAGATGTTTAGGGTTTTTTTTACTAGACCTTTTGCCCTTCTAAATTCATGTAACAAAATGAAAGTTATGATGTGTAGCCAATAAGGCAGTTAGTAAAAGTGTCAAAGCTGTACAGCTTATGCACTTGTAGAAGTAGATTAGGCTGTTTAGCAGCCCCACGTAGAGTACTCAGAGTATCGTAGACTCAAAGAAATTCGAATAAAGCCAACAGATATGGAAATAAGGGACATCAAAATTTGCATTTTTTTTATATTCCAGACTTATCTTTTGTAAAATATTAAAGTATCGTGAAAGTAATTTATATCGAATATTAAAAATACGTTCGCTTTGATACAAGTCAATTAAAATGTTTTGAACCAGTTTTCTTAAAATATTTATATCAAAGCGAATGAATTTTCAATATACAATATAAATTACTTGTATAATAGTTTAAAGTTTTACAGAAGATAATTAAGAAACCTCAAAAAATGCTTTGATGTCGCTTATCTCCTTAGCCGTTAACGTTTTCCCCAAAGTGTGAAGAATATTTTTTATTCAAAATCGAGTGAGGAAGTATCGATTAGAATCAATTACCTGATTCACCAATTAATCATTTAATCCATCATAATTAATTAATCAAAGTTTTGTATGGAAAATTATTAGTTTATGAGCTCATCAGAAGATGGCGCTAGTTTCCTACCGAAGTGATTTTGTACGCTAGTTAACATTAAGATTACTTTAATATGGGAAATCAGTTAATGAGCTCACCAAAACATGGCCCTAGTTTCCTACCAAAGTGATTTTGTACGCTGGGTATTAAATATTAAGACTAAAATACAAAAAATTATATTGCGTGAACAAAAATATTTTTTTTTAAAAACCACCATTTCATTTAAATGTAAATTTAAATATAATTATTCTAATTCGGACAAAAAATTTTTGCCCACTCCAAATAAAAGCGTAAGTGCTTTCCCTCCATCAACAACAGAATTCTGTAAAATTCGTAAAAAACACATCACCAAGATTACAAGCCAACTTTAAAATCCTAAAATGCAATACAAAAAATATCAACAAAATATACTCGGGCATATTTTTTTTAACTATCTTCCAATCGAAATAAAAAATATACAAAATACAAAACAATTGAAAACCAAATTAAGAGAACATCTCAATAAACATAACTAGACAAAATCCACAACTAGACACCACTACCCTCAAAATCAAAAATATTTCACTCAACTACTTCATCCCGTATATACAGGTGTACCAGAGCTAGCATCAGAAACTTGGCAGGTAGATTCCTGACTATGTTATGAGTCTAAAATGTTCAAGCAACCATGGCCTAATATTAATAGTTATGGAGATATTCAATATCATAGTTTGCTTTTTTTTCAATATTTCACTTATTTTTTGCAAAAAGTTGAACTGTCATTACAGTATCTTACGTCGATTATGAAAAATTCATTCGCTTTATTACGAATAAAATGATAAAAACCTTTCAAAAATTGAAAAAAATCATTTTTTACAAGGTCAACTTTTCATTTTTTACAAGGTCAACTTTTCATTTTATTTAAATTGATATAAAGGTACAGATACACATGCTTCTTTACTGGCATGCTAATGAGCATGCCATTAATAAGCATGCCCTAACAACTGTACACACTTGCTCATTACTGGCATGCTTATTAGTGGCATGCTCATAAATAAGCATGTCCAAAGCTAACAATCAAACACACATGCTTATTAGTGGCATGCTCTTGTCATAGAATAGAGACGGTCTTGTTCAAAATGGAAACTTTGCAAACTGAAATAGAAAATTCAAGTGAACCAATAAATCAAAAAAGTTCCCGAGTTTCCAACCGCACATTTTTGATTTTAGTTTATATAATTTTTATTGTAAGATTTGAATCATTCATGCCTATTAATAAAGTTTCGTAAACATTATTTCTCACTATATTATTTTTACACAACGGTGACCGAGTATTCCACAGACATTCGTGATTCCTATAATAAGTCACGAAAAGTAATGTTTTATCATCTCCCCAACGCGCCATATTTGTTTCATCCGTCGCGGACTGAGAAGATCGCATTGATAATACTAGCCGCGAAGCCCGCGAATGACATAAGCATGCTCATAAATAAGCAAGTCTGTTCACACATGCTCCAAAGATACCCCTTCTCTATGGTGAATGACAGTGGCATGCTTATAAATCAACCGGCGGTTGATTTTTGAGCATGCCACTAGGTGGCATGCTCATTTCTAGCAATGTGCGTACACACATGCCACTAATAAGCATGCCACTGTCAAAGTCGATACTGCGCATGCTCACGTGCCACTAAAGAAGCATGTGTATCAGACGCTTAATGCAAATAAATTTTTCATAATCGATGTAAGTTACTGTAATGATAGTTCAACTTTTTGCAAGAAATAAGTCAGAAATATTGAAAAAAATGCAAACTTCGATATTGCATATCTCCATAACTATTAATATTATGTTGATATATTGGTCATGGTTGCTTGAACATTTTAGGCTCATAACATAGTCAGGAATATACCGGCCTAGCTAGCTCTGGTACACCCTGTAAAATAATTATATGTAACAAATGCAAAGTATCTCGTCCGAGCACAAGAGCAATGCTCTTAAATGGAGAGGTATAGCACAATTTATATAATAAATGTTGTTGTAATAAAATAAAAACGCCCACCTTTTATCTGGAGAGTGACGCAAAAATTATTGGCAGAAATTTTTTTCCGTTATTACATTTAAATATGAGCGTTATTTTTTTAAATTTTGTCATCTACTCTATTTTCTTTATAAATTCTTTTGTGTGGCCGATATCTTTTAATTAGTTTAACGACATCATTAACGTAACAATGCGGCGGTTATCGGTAGGTCCATGCACCGCGGGTCAAGAGTGCATTAACGAGCTCTCATTATAAATATTTTCATTTTATCGGGTTCATTTATCATTTTGCGCGGGAATTTTCGCTGCATTTGTTATTAATATCGTACTAAAAACACAGCTCTAATGTTTATAATTGCGATGCTTATCTACGCATTTCGCTTTGTGCCGCGGTTATTTTATACAATAACCAGCGGGAAAACCATAATTATATTAAAAAGAAGAAAACACTATAAAATCACTATTAACTTAATTATCAACATGTTTCGGGGCCAACGTTCCCTTCGTTAGGATACAAGGTATACTAAAAAATCCCAGTAGTAACCTAATATTTTTTCGTGAATTAGATTTTTCTGTATGTCTTTCTAATTGATTAATTAATTTGGTTATTAAATATTTCACAGAACTTTGTTCTGAAAAATTACAACTTCACAAATATGAATGTGTTCTTGAATATATAATATCTGTTGTATAAATGTATGTCCAAATAAAAATGAATTATTCAATTAATCATGGCGTCCATCTAGCGGTGGCATTGCAAAGTAATTTCAACTACCGTATCAAAAAAGTTGATTGCTCTATGGACAAAAATAAAAATTAATCAATTAATAAAAATAAGAACTACATATAAGGTCGATATATTCACGGAAACATAGAGGGTTGCTATAGCTTAGTGGTCAGAGCACCGGCCCCGGAAAGGAGGTGACCTGGGTTCGTATCCCAGTAGTAACCTAATATTTTTTCGTGAATTAGATTTTTCTGTATGTCTTTCTAATTGATTAATTAATTTGGTTATTAAAAAATAAAATTGGAAATGTAATAGACATTAACAGAAACAAAAAATAAATATATCGTTGTTGAATAACTTGTTAGAAAATAATGTTAATTTTTTTTAAACATAAATATTTTTATTTTTTTTAAAACATGTTAATTATTCAATAAATGGTATATTTTTATTAAAACCACAAAGTTATTTTGCTATAATTGAAGAAAATATAAATAATCTCTTAAGATGCGACAGTTAGATTGTGTCAGGCAAACCGCGCCTTATACTTGAAAAATGTCACTTTTCAATTTTCTTCGACTGCGGTCTGCGTCCATCTATATCTATACTAATATATAATAAAGAAGCAAAGTTTGTAAGTTTGGATGTATAAGGTAATCTCCGAACTACTCGTCCGATTTCAAAAATTCTTTCACCAATATTCAGAATGGAACTTCAGGGTGGACATAGGCCAAATATTATCCCGTTAAAGTTAAAGGACTTTCCGTCGTGACCTATTTTACAAATAAAGTCAACGAAAAAACGGTCGAGCGAATATGCGTTTCTTGCCTTAATGATAAGAGATGTATGAATGTGCTTTCTATAGAAAAGTTGTAGAGCTTAGAAAGGCCTGTAAAAAAGTCCGACATATTCCTATATGTTAAGGTTAATAGCGCTTCAAAGCGTCTGGCGGAAAACTTTTTGTCATATTGGTTTTTATTAATTTCATTATTTGTTTAATATTAGATAGAAAAGAATTACGAATTAAAAAAATCTCCTCCTGATAGATTAGTCGAAAATGACGTTTTTCCATTTGCAAACGTGAACGTATGAGTGGGTTTTTCCAGGGTTGGTAATAGGCAGACATTTATATTATACATTCTGTTTTATAATTACGTCATTTATTGGGACATTTTATACATTAACAGAACATACTGTTTAAAATCATCTCTTTCTATAAATAAAAAGCGTTTTAAAATCAAGAAAAAACGTAAAAATTTCTCGCAAATTTAAAACATCAAAACTTTATTAATATTAAATATTTCTAAATTTCCTAAGTACGGATTCTAGATAATGAAGTATAATTTATACGCATAATTGAAGCCAAAACACCGATTTTCGCTAAAAAAAATCGGCCAATTCGTTACTGTAAAATAAATAATTATTTTTAAAAAATCTCTCGGGGATACCTGGTGAATTATGTGAAGAAGTAGCGTGCAAAATTTCAAAACGATCGGTCCAGTAGATTTTGAGTTATGGTGTACACGGACTTCAAAAATGACAAGTTTCAGAAAAACGCTTTAAAGTTTTGCAGACTATAAAATTCAAAATAAAACTCGACAATTTTTTCACGCTTACACAGAGTCGTCGATGCCAGGTCCATACAGCAAAGTGATTTCATCAAGAAGATCTAGAGCATCTTTCTGTCCTTGTCTACGCTAAATTCTTGCAATACAATAGCGCGTCCCTAGCAGCTATAGAAAATCAGTTTGAGCAACGCCCAAATACTCATAACTTCGTCAATTTTGCTCCGATCGACTTGAAATTTTGACACAATATTCTCGCGATGTTATACATTCATTTAAAAATATAATGCAAAAAAAAAATTAAAAACCTCACCCCCTCCCCTCAACCCAAAGTCATTTCACCCGAAGTTTAAAAAATATTTTCTATTCAGAATTGAATGAAGAATAAATACCCTTTTATTTTTAAATAATTTTTTACACTCGTTTTCATATTTTAATTTTTTTTAAATATGTGATTGCCCTAATGCCTGTCGACGTGGAAACTCGATACGCGCGCACTTTCCCGGCTGCGCTACGAAATTTTAACGACGTCAGCACACTGTCGGTTAAATCGCCTCATATAGTTAATTCCCTCTGTTTACGTAGTGACGCGCAACTGCGTATTTTTAAGGGTTCGCCCGCGACGGGTGTTTAACCCAACTCCCTTTGCGCTCCCGGAGGGTCGGCCGGACCTTTTCCGAATAATAATATTACGCGTGATTAAAAATAAAACGGGTTCCATCAGCGCGGCGGCGGCGCGGGAAATTAATAATTGTCGCTCGTAACGAGTAATGTCCCGCAATTTATTTGACGTCATTACGGCCGCGCGCGTTTTGAGAAAAGTCAACTTTAGTATTTCAGTTTTGTAAAGAATGATATGTACGTGAAGAATACACATTTCTTGAAAGAGTAAAACGTATTTTTCATCGTTTAAAATTTTTATAATATAGGCGTAATATTTTTAATGCTGTGCTGAGACTGTGGTTTAATTGATTAGGGTATTTAAGACGGTCTGCTCAGTTTTTACTCCCTCTTAACACGTAGCGTCTGCTTGTCTGCCGAAAAAACTTTGGATCGATTTAAAACCCTTTTCCCGTGATCCAAACGAGCTGAAACTTTGCAGGCAGACTCGTGGCGATGATAAAAATGGTCTAACAAATTTTCGTTTAATTTTTTAAAATTATTATTGTATAATTTAGGATTTTTCGAAATTTACATACAAATGAGAAAGGAACCCGACCCGTGGAGAAGGCGCGAAACCTGTTTCAACTAGTCTGACTCGAGCCATGGGTCCGATCAGTCGGCTATATGTTGATAGAATATCAAATTGGAAACAAAACAAATGAGAAAGGGAGTATAATAAAATCTTGGTTTTTATGGGTTAGTTTTTTTTATACTTAATTTTGCCGTCAATTTTCTTTTCTTATCAGTGTTCTTTAAACACTGTATTTAGTCTAATGATGTAAATGCATTGTATTTATATTCAAGAACAGCAGCTAAATATTTTTTCGTGGATTCGATCTTTCTGTGTGTCTTTTCAATTGATTGATTAATTTGGCACTGTTTTTAGACTATTTTTGCATTATTAAGCAGAATGGAAATGATGAATTATTAATTATTGTAAATAATGTCCAGTTTATTAATTTAATACAATAACAAAGGTTCTATCTAAGTTATTGCTCTAAAAATATTTCAATCTAGAGTATACATTCTGATTTAAATGAATAATAAAAACCCACATTTTCGTAAAAAAACGCCGAAATATGCATTTGCAGTGAATGTGCCGCCTTTATAAGATTAAATTAATTAGGATTTGTTTACATTATTTGCAAGCCGTATGTGCACATGTGTAGTACACAGTAAAGGTTAATGTCGATTTTTCCTTGACTCTGTCCTTCTGTCAGCTTATAATAATAACCCTGTGGCCCCGTCAGACATGTCGCGGAATATAATGAACTTCACAATAACGAGGATGAATATCATATGCATTAAAAAGAATATTGCTTCCTTCTCTAGACAAAAATATACAAGTGTAAGGAATGACAACGGGATTTTTTCGCAACTTGTTTTTGTGTGTAACATTATTTTCAAAGTTAAGCATTATTTTATTGTTTGTTTTGAGTGTTTTTTTTATTATTTCAATTTTTAATGTGTATTTCTTTTTCATATCGTATCATGCCGTAGTCACTATTAAATTGGGGACATGACATAACCGTTGCTCGTTTTAAATGTACGTATTATCAACATCTCTGTAGGTGTCACTTTATTTAAAATAAAATAAAATTAGTGTCAGGTGTGTCAGGGTGGGGGATATAATTTTAATTTACACTAAACTTTGCACTAATAACTAAACGCGTGTTACATTGTCACTCTCATCATCGGGCGTAATTAATAACTCTAACCGAGTTGTTAATTACACCTAATTATGAGAGGAGCATCTCAGAGAGATTATATTTTGACTAACAACGCATTTTGCGGCAATTCGGCGGTAGAGTAAGGGCAGAACAAGGGTAGAAAATATTTTTAAAAATTATATTGCGCATTAGATCGCCCAGTTCGCTGGTCGATCGTCGTGTTAAACAAATACGCATTTTGATGAGCTGCCAAACTAGATCCTTTGATTGCGGTTAGCTTATTTCATCCATGGGTTTGGGTCATCAGTTATTTTATTATGCTCTTATAGCACACCGTTTGACAGAATATGAATGCAACATTTTATAGCATTACATTCTTTGATATTATTCATGTTTAATACATTGAACGTAATATCGCAGGCTTTAATTCTAACGTAATTTTTTATTACTCCCATTACATGTTTTAATTTCTGGAAAAACAAAACGCCGATTGAATTGAATTGAATTGCCCTGAATTCAAAATAAAAATAAAAATAAATTCTACAAACATTGGTTTAAAAAAGAATCCTTCCAGAAGTTTCCGCCGTCGCGTCGGTCGAAGCCATTACGAAGCCACACAAGTGCGAGTAAACGAATAATAAACCAAAATCAATATGATATTACTCGAACATCCGACTTGTTGCGGCCTCCGGGGGGACTTGTAATCAGTTTACGGCGGATCGCTCCAGCGCTGGTGACATTTCCCCGGAGGAACCGCCTCCCAGCGCAGACGTGTCTTCCCCGGAATCCGGCTCCAAATTACCTCTGAATCTCGGCGATGCTTAAAAAAAAAGGTGCTCGTTCCGCGAGATGATTCCGCCGAAGGTAAATCGCATCGATCCCGCGGCAATTAACAGTTTGAAAGCGGTGTCATTTGTGCCCGAACAGTAATGGCGAAAAAAATCTTCGCGGTACACTCACAACTCAAAGAACACACCACCAACATGTTCCAACAGTGCGGGGGCGTGTCGGAAAGTGTTAAAGAAATCCCGGAACCGCCGTACCACTACAGCCCGCGGGCGGCCGAGCTGAAGATATGCACCCTGGAGAGCACCTACAGGAACGCGCTGAACATCAGCGGCCAGCGACACTGCGTCAGCGAGTCCAACCTGTTCATGCACCGAGACGCCGACTGGTTTCGCCAGCCGAGGTCCCTCGCCTACGAGTCTGGAGACCTGTACCCGGCGACCCGCGACTTCGGCATCGCGTCCGGCAGACGCCCCGCCGCCGACAGCGGCCGAGTGGAAACCATCACCACCAGAGTGCAGACTCCGGGAAGCGTCCTCGTGCGCTTCAAAACGTTCCTCGGAATGGACGGCAGCACGCAGAAGGTGGAGATCATAACGGACGGCGCGGACTTCGCTTCCAGCAACGTCGCAACGCCCGATGAGACCGGGATCGTCCGCACGAGGACCATGTTCGCCACGAGAGGATCTGCCGTCGGAGACGGGGCTGCTCCTAACGTTGAAAGTAATCCCTCGAACGCTTTCACCGATAAATTCGACAAAGTGAAAGCGTTGCTCAAAACCAAAAGACCAAAAAGAAACGTGGATGCTGCGGAAATACCGAAGGCGCCCGTCGATCCCGCGGATAGAATAATACGAATGAAAACACTATTTGGAAACATGACGCCCAAGAACGTCCTTCAAATAGAATCTAAGGTAACCACAAACAAACCTAAAAATAGTTTCGGGCGCATAAGAACGCTCTTCAGCGCTGATGCGAGTTCGCAAACGGACGACGTCGCGCCGACCGACGACATCGCTCGCCACCCCGTCGAAGAGCCGCCGCGAAGCAAACGAGTTCGCTTAAAGAAACTGATGGGTTTCAGAGAAGAATCCCTGGACGACATGGTCCAGAAAAGCATCGACGACAGACAGGTGTTCAGCAGGCAGTCCACTCCGCCGACTCGCGCCGACGACCAGCCGGGCCCGCCCCGCCGCCTGCCCGTTTGGCTGGACCACTTTGCGAAGCGCGTCCGGGCCTCCGTGGCGGGAGCCAGGGTCAACGACGTGGAGATACCCGACATAGTCGTGGAGCCCAGGACCGTTGCGCCGGACGATGGCTGGAGGAAGCCGGGCAGCACTTCCGGCTGGCGGTGGCGTCAGGGGGCGGAAGTGCAGCGAGCGCGAGAAAAACGCTCGGGATCCTCGTTTGACCGCGAGGAGTTTAGTCTTCCGAGCTGTTGTTTTCCGAAAACTTCTCTCGTCGGTGTCAGCAATGCGTCGCCCGAAGAGCCGTTGCCCTTCGTCCAGGTCAGTCATTGTTCGGTAGTTCAGTAGGCACCCAGTGATTATTAAAAAAAAAACATTTAATTTAAGATACCTACTGATCAAACGACGTCGTCTGGTACGACTTATCGTATCTTTTTTCAGCGTTATAAATGGATAATATTCTGCAACATCAAACTGAGATCTTTGACGAAAAAGATTTGATGCTTTATTATAAGAAAATATTAATTCGTGCTTCACTGGGCGTTGTTTAAATAATGAAAGACTGAGATGTGAACTTCACATATGAAAATAAATACACACTTGTTTTTTAGATTTATTTATTTAATTTTTTTGAGGCGCTTTTCAGGGCATTGTCAATCTCGCGGAACACGTCTCACAAAAAATAAATAAGTAGAACTATAAAACAAATATGTTTTTATTTTTATTTGCGTGATTATAGAATTCTATGAACTTTTACTAACCTATATAAAAATATTTTTTAAATAATTTACAAATGTCTAACTTGCTTTAAGTATTTCGCTAACGAATATGACTTTTCGTTGAAGAATCTAAATTCGTTTTTTTTCTTTCAATTTTGAGACTTAACTTTGCTGCATTAGAAAACAATCCTTAGATAGAGAGCTTCTGTGAAAAAAATTAATACCTAATTTAAATAATTAAGTAAAGCAGTGTTAGAGGTCTTTTCATTAAAAAAAGAAAAAGACAATCGAATTAGAATGTGTAAGCCGTGCGTACGAGGCACATTGTTTCGTTGTGTTGGTGTTATACCCGTAAACATCTACACAACGAAACAATATGCGTCGTACGTACGGCTAAGGGTACGAACATGCCAAAGATGCTTCACTGCGATACCTCGCGGTCGCGGTTTAGCTCGCTATCTCGATGTCACCTCCATGTAAAACAAATACACGCTAGTAGATACGCACGCACATGCCGAAAGATACCTCACTGCGATACATCGCGGTCTACATGGAGGTTTAGCTCGATGCTTTCGTGATAACAAAATATTTTGTTTTCACATCGCGGTCGACCGCGAGCAGCGATGTGTTCTGGCTCGTGATTGGTCATATTCGCCTCAGCCTAGTGAATCTGTCCAATCACGATACAGATCACATCGCTGCTCGCTGTCGACCGCGATGTAAAAACAAATGGATCTGTCATCTGTCATTAAAATCCCGTATTGCTCATGTCACGATCGCTATAGTTATCTTTTAAACTGATTTTACTTGATAAATACTGTGAATTGAATTGTGATAAGGAGATAAGGATGGAGGTGCTAATTGATTTGATTTTTAATATTCCTGCTTTTTGGGATAAGCGGGAGAAAAATCACCACAACAAATAGCGAGTATCGACATCGAGGTGCGTACCCTAAGGGTACGAACATGCCAAAGATGCCTCACTGCGATACCTCGCGGTCGCGGTTTCAGCTCGCTATCTCGATGTCGATACTCGCTGTTTACATGGATGGCGGTGCGAACATGTCGATTCAGTCGCATCTCGATGTCGATACTCGCTATTTGTTGTGGTGATTTTTCTCCCGCTTATCCCACAAAGCAGGAATATTAAAAATCAAATCAATTAGCACCTCCTTATCCATAATTCAATTCACAGTATTTATCAAGTAAAAACAGTTTAAAAGATAACTATAGCGATCGTGACATGAGCAATACGGGATTAATGACAGATGACAGATCCATTTGTTTTTACATCGCGGTCGACAGCGAGCAGCGATGTGATCTGGATCGTGATTGGACAGATTCGCTAGGCTGAGGCGAATATGACCAATCACGAGCCAGAACACATCGCTGCTCGCGGTCGACCGCGATGTGAAAACAAAATATTTTGTTATCACGAAAGCATCGAGCTAAACCTCCATGTAGGCCGCGATGTATCGCAGTGAGGTATCTTTCGGCATGTGCGTGCGTATCTACTAGCGTGTATTTGTTTTACATGGAGGTGACATCGAGATAGCGAGCTAAACCGCGACCGCGAGGTATCGCAGTGAAGCATCTTTGGCATGTTCGTACCCTTACACTTACTAATTCGATTGTCTTTCTTAAATGGATTTTATTGCTGTCGCCGGGCCTCGTGATCGAGGATCCCCTCGCCATTCTGACTTAGGGCCGGTTGTTTCAAGTTGGATTAAAGTAAACGTTTGTTTAAAGCACAGATATTTACGAAAACGGAAAAGTCTATGCTTTAAACGAAGGTTTACTTTAATCCTACTTGAAACAACCGGCCCTTAGTTGTTGCTGCACCTCTCATGAGCTTTGCGATGGGAAAATAGCCCTATTCGAGAGGCGCACTCTCTCCCGCATACTTTGATGCTTATTATTATATACACTTAAATGGAAAGACCTATACAACTGACTTGTTTGTTTTCGGTATACGTTCTGAAAAAACATTTTGTGTATCCATCTAGGTAATTCGTATATTTTTCAAAAATAATTGACACTACACATCAATGTATTTATCAGTTTCTTACTTTTTAGCTTTTACGAGTTTTGATTACACTGTTTTATTTCGTACTTTTCTCTATTTTTTATTATTCTTTATTATTCTCTATTATTTATAAATTCATTTCTGTTTTGCTTTGAATGATTATTTAATGACTTCTTCTTCAAAAACAGCAAAATAATTTTGTGGTGACATTATTAATATAATTAACAAAAATAAACTTAGTTTTCACCACTTTTGCATCGAAAAACATCAACATGATTCAAAAACATGTTGATATTTTTCAATACCAAAGTGGTGAAAACTAAGTTTATTTTTATTAATTAAATTATTTAATGTTCTAGTTAAATTGCTGCGTTCTGTTTTGTCACGGATCTTTATTATTGGTTTATCAACTGTCTATTACATCATCTTATTTTAAACCATTGTACTGTTGACATTCCCTAAATAAATGAATAGTTTAAACGAAATTTAAACTACGTGTCCCTTAACGTCCAATTCGGTTCATCTTTTTTTTTTTTTTTTACAGTTTTAATTTATTTTTTAAAAATATTTATTACATTAAACATATGCCAAACTGCACAGCAGTTTTACGGCATGGTTGCCTTCAATATTTGACAATAATTTTTATTTTATAATGAAGATAGTAGGTTATTATCGAGTGTTGCATATTTTTTACAAGTGATACATGATATGTAATTATAAATTAATGTAAGATTAGGTTCATAGCTTTAATATATATTCTTTTAGCTTGTACTTTTTTGAAGCCAATGGAGTTTTTTTGTCTTGCATCATCTCAAAGAATTTTTTTATCTAATTTATTAAAGATTCTTGGCACAATATATTCTCTTTTCCTTTCGCCATACACGTTGTTAGTGATTGGTATTCTCATTGTTCGTCCTGTCGATCTGGTTGCATAGTTATGGTGCGTGTCAGTGTGTATATTAATATTATTTATCATTTCTTCTAGTATTATATTATATTTTACTTTTTGGTCAATTGGTAATATTTTGCATACTTTGAATAATTTATTATAATCATCCTTGTACATACATTTGGTTCTATTATCTACCATAAGTTTTAGGAATCTTAATTGTAACTGTTTGATTTTATCAATGTATGTTTTATAGGTAAGACCATAACTGCTCACGCCATAACTGATAACCGAGTCAACCATCGCGAAGTAAAGAGCGTACAGTGTGCCCCGAGAGCTACATAGTCTTAGCATGTGAAATGCACTTAGCATGGATCTCAGTTTTTTATTCGTATCGGCAAAATCAACAAAAGATGATGTCAGTACAGGCCTAGCTTTAAGTACATTGTCTAAAATTGAATGACTATCTACACGCGAATTTTCCGCGTTGAATCAAACAAATCAATTTAAACTCGCGTCGTACACGGAATCACGCACGGATTTGATCCACATTATGACAGATGGGCCGGCTCACATTTCTGCTGTTTTTATCTTTAAAGTGACAGCACTCAAATGAATAGATGTAATTTATTGTGATTTGTGCAATTTGGTGTCAGGTGTCAGTTATTTTTTCAGCTTAGATTTGGCGCTGTAAAGTGAATTAGTGCTCATTTAAGGGGAATACCAATCTATGAAGCACGAAAAAAGGCAATTTTTACCATTTTTTTAAGAAAACCTATATGAATTATGGTATTGGTATTATTTCTACGTGAAAGTACGTACTTTTAAGTATATATTATATTTTTTTAATAAAAAAATATTCAACATTGGCGGAAAATTCTTGGGTTTTGTCGACTGCCGAAAAAAAGGTCCTCCGCGGTGAGCGCTCCCATTTCATCTGTAATCATCAGAATACAAAAAAAAAATATATTATCAAAATTGACACTATAATTTATGACAGGATTTTTTGGAAATATTGATTTTTGACCAAGTGGCGGACGTTTGAATTTAAAATAGCGTTTTTTAGGGAAAAATTCGGCTTCATTTAACCACTAGAAATTTCAACTTATTCGGTCCAGTGGTTGCCGAGACATTTTGGTCACCGATTTTCAAAACGTGGTTTCGAGTAAAACGCGTTTGAAAATAGAGCAATGAATAAATTGCGAAATCTTTCAACTTACATAAAATCATCGATTCCAGGTCCATAATATAAGTCGCACCTATATTTGTAGGGTATAAAAGCAAAGGCAGCAATATCCAAAAAATAAAAAAATGTTTTGAATGCAGATATCAATTTAAAATGTACTGAATTCTAAATTTTATGTATCTGTCCCCTACAAAATCATATTTCCTATAAATTTATAGGCTATGTTTCCTATAAAGTCTCGAATTTCGTACATTATAAATTAGTAATCATCGATGTCTGCAAAAAAAAAAAAATTATTTGGATATTGCTGGTTTTGCTTTTATACCCCACATATATAGGTGTGACTTCCAAAAATTTGATAGACGTAAGGGCAATCTTGGGTGGTCACGCTATATTATGTAAAGTGATCACTTAAGCCAGCACTGTAAGATATTTATAATTTATCTTAATTAGTGAAAATCCAGTAGTTGTGCTCCTAAAAATTTGAACATATCAAGGGCGTGCAGTGGGAACATCGCAGCATGACTTTTACGTAACCAATTATTTGGAAAGAAAAATGGAATACAACACATATTTCGTGTTATTTCGATCACAATTGTTGTTATGGTATTCACAATTTGATGTATAATAAAAATCTGTAGCATAAGTATTTGATTTCTATTTTTTTTTCCAAAATATACGTTTACAAAAAAGTCACGTTTCAATGTTCCCACTGCACTCTCCTGGAAGGTAGGTATCTAAAAAAAAGTTAAATAGTACTATTTTGATATCGATAGATGTCACGTCAGCCGTGGAAAAAACAAACCAACAGGCGCTAGTCACACATGGGCACGATACCTACGACCCCGGCGTGTTGAAAACTACCTCTTTATAATTGGTTTTGTTTTTCAGCGTAATGCATATATTTTTTGAGTGCGCAAGCGTGCGACCATTTTTGGAAATTTGACCATGGAAAACCATGGAAATTGAATGGAAACGCGGGGAAAGCGAGCCTTGGTCATGTAATACATTTTATGGGCAAAGTTGGAACGAGTTTTCGCGATTGTCCCGCTCCGAGCCGCAGTGTTGGGAATTTTTACTCCGCCATTCGTCACCTTGAAGCTTATTTCCAGCCGGCGCGGTGTGTGAAATATTTTTTAGATTTTTTATTCAATTATTGTTTGTCACCTTGGAGATTGTTTGCGGCCAGCGCGTGCCCGTGTGAGATGGCCCCACCTTCGGTAAATATTACCCACTAGCTGTGCCCGCGCGGCTTCGCACGCGTAGTTTTTTAGTACACTGTTTGGATCGTCGTAGAACTTTTGCGAACCTTCTAGACACACCGACACATTCCGCCATTCAGTTTAGAATCTTATAGAACTTTCGGGAACTTTCTAGAGCAGGTTTTTCCGGAACCTTCTAGACTCACCGACACAGTCGGCGCGCCTATTTTGAAACAATCTGAAGCAATTGCGGCCTTCCCATAACAAAAAAATGTGCTAAAAAGCACATTTTCGTCACCCACTCCCACCCACGCACAGCCACCCTCACCAAACTCGCATATTTTCGATGTGACACCAAGGGCTATCCACCACCATAACCACAGGTGGGTGGTTGTGGCTGGTTGTGGAGAAAACTTGGCGGGTAGGGAAACACGGGTTTCTTTATATATATATATATATTGATTACCCATTTGTCGAGTGATTTCAATTCATTTATTTTTAATATAACATTTACATTACAAACACATGTTTAATTCGTAAATATTATTAATAAGTGAGAAAATATATAAACAACAAAATATCAAACGTATATAAATTCATTTGTATCAAAGGTGTGGGAGAATCCCGCTTCGGAAAACCCTCTCAGAAGCATGGAACAGATCAATGTCCAGAGTGATATTGTTCAGCATAGCAATAGCTCTTCCAACAGGCATAACAATTGGCAGGTCGGTCCTGTATATTGGAATGTGAAACAATCTATGCTGTCGTTGTTTTAGGTAATTTTCGGGAACATACAAACCAATGCTCTGCATAATTTCAGGATTATCGATCATACCGCGCAAAAATCGATAAAAATGCGTAATCAGATACACATTCCTTCTAGTCTCTAAACTATTGTAGCCAAGCATACCTGGAGGAATTCGGTTGGGTAAAGCCAAGGATAATGTCCATACTCTCTCATGAGATCCTGCCGTCCAATTGCGACCTTGAACAAAAGATTTATCTGACATTTTAATCAAAATTATAACGAAATTTTGTGTTTAAAACTGTGTTACCAAGAGTGGTTTAGAAGATGACGTATTTGCATTTGCAGTCTGACAGTATGGTCGGCTGTGGTGGCCGTTTCGCAGCTGGTAGTGACAGCTGCGCGAACACTGGTGTCATTATATGAATGTTATAGGAACGCATACGGGACAAAAGATATTTACTCTTTTAAGCAACAAATAATAGGCAAATTTTCAGGCAGACTCGTATTTTATTGTGTTTTTTGTAAAAACGCGATTGTAAAATCTAAGCTACTCGTCAAAAAAATTTTTGAATAGGCAATTTTTATCTACATAAATTTTCCTGACCAAAATCTAATTTATTTTGATAATAATTTAACATTGCCTACTTAAATTACCCACGACAGATAAAAATTAATTTTAAATATATCTTTTAGTCATATTTTATCAATTTGTGAACTAATCTTAACATATAGATAAATGTCGGACTTTTTACGGGCCTTTTTAAGTTCTACAACTTTTCTATAAAAAACATTCATATATCCCTTACCGTTAAGGCAGCGTTCGTTAGAAACGCATTCGCTCGACCGTTTTTTCGTCGACTTACGTTTCAAAATTGGTCTCCATGAAAATACATTTTATTTTAACGGGATAATATACAGCCTATGTCCACTCCGAAGGTACATTCTTAATATTGGTGAAAGAATTTTTGAAATCGGATGAGTAGTTTCGGAGATTACCTCCTACATCCAAATATTACCTCTTTATAATATTAGTGTAGGTTTTTGTATTTGCAATATTTCTAAAACCACTGAAATTCTTTGAAACAACTAGTTATCATGTACGTGAAATATTGCGATTTAAAGTTTTGAATATGTATTAATTTTTGATTTCTTCGGGGAATTTGGTTTACGGGTTTTTATTGTTTCAAGGATTTATTTTCCCTTTCGCATCCGAAACATTACACTGTCATTTGTAATCCCTTCAATCCGGCTTATTTTTAGAAGCCCTTTTTTATTTTTAGAAGACCCGCAACTTAAAATATATATATTTTTTGTTTTTATTTTTTCATTGTTTCAATGAGTGTCCCATGATTTAATTACGTATAAATGTACAGGGAACACATAATAGCATCATGCTCACGTGAAAATTTAAGTTTAGGTCATGCCTGTACAATAACCATCTTCATGCAGAACAATACAATTCGTGCTATTTTTTTTTACTAACTGAAACCTCAGTAAGTAACTCAAAAGTGAGTAAGTTTTCCTGCTTCGTTAGTAAAATATTGATATTATTAGTATTTTTAATATTTAAAGCATCAACTCTGCGGTATAACACAATATTAGTTAAATTAGTGCAAACCACTACCAGATTTTAAGTCTACCGGTTTCGAGACGTACCCGTCCCTTCATCAGGACCAACACTACTACGTTCACAACACTATACACCACAACCACAGTATTGTTAAACTTTCACCAATATTTATCACATGCGTGTTAATCTTTTCAAACACTAACATGTACTCTTATCAAGGACCAATGTGCACGTTAGTCCTTGAAAAGATTAACACGCATGTGATAAATATTAGTGAAAGTTTAACAATACTATGGTTGTGGTATGTAGTGTTGTGAACGTAGTATTGTAGTATTGGTCCTGACGAAGAAACGGGTACGTCTCGAAGCCGGTTGACCTAAAATCTGGTAGTGGTTTGTACTAATTTAACTAACATTCTGTTAAAATATTTTTTTGTAATACGTTTCATTTTGCCCAATAGTGACAACCATTTTTCATTGCGAATGAATAGAAAGGTATTATTTACCTTGGGGCGAAATTCAGGTGGAATAATTCCTCTATCGAGTCTCGGATACCTATCCGGCTCATATTTCAGGGATCTAGGACGGAGGCAGGCAAAGCGAAACAGCCGACTGAAAGGGGGCGAAATCGTCGCCCGTCGGTCTATTCGTGTTCATCGGCGCAGTTTGCCATTTTGAACATCGTGCCGCCGGTTTTTCTTCTTCGCGGCTGTATTGTTTTCCGTTTCTCTTTCGTTTGGCGAATCTTTTGTTCGGGGAACATTTTCATCGCGAGATGTATTGTCGCCGGCCGCGTTCTTTGTCGCGATTCACAAAAGGAGTTCTCGGAACCGCGTGGACAAATGAAGTAGTTTTATTTGATTACACCGAAAGGGGGCCGCGCTCCTGTCCTCCCCCCCCTCGCCCTCCCCCACCCCACCCCATTCCCCGAGCGATTCGGGTCTTGCCTACTTGCTGTAGAACGCTGAACGCGAATTGTCGCTGTGCCGCTTTGTCGTCGATGTTAAATAGTGGAAATAGTATCTACACGTATTTTTCCCCGCTGTATCGAATATATTTTATTTTGTCTTTACTAGACAATGCCCATTGTTGGATCTCTATTCATCGTATTTCCTTTTAGCGAATATCTTTCGCGGTGTGGTAGATAGAATAAAGAAAGGAGTGCTGAGACGGTTTGGTCACGCGGAACGCATGAACGAGGAAAGGATGGTTAAGAAAATATATGAGGCGAGTGTTGAAGGCAACAGGAATATAGGACGTCCGCGAAAGAAATTGTGCATTTCATTGGAATTGAATTGTTGATTTCATTTAAAATGTAAACATGTAACCTTGTTGTTTTGTAGACTCATAATAAAATGCGAATTTTCGTTTTGACATTTTTACGGTTCATTTTAAAAAGTAGATATAAATTTGAATATCTGTAAAGATGCTGTTCTGCGGGTAGGTAATTATTTAAAATAACGATGATATAATATTGTCATCATTATCACTCGTTATCTCTTCATTGTTAGATAAAGGTCTCCCCAAATGCCTCCCACACTTGTACGTCCATTGTCATTCTCTAGGACGTATTCATATAACAATGTAACCACTAACAATGGTGTATCTGGTATAAATATTATTTCATAACGACCGAAAATTGAATCGTTAAACTATATAAGACGTAGTTAAATAATACGTATTTATGTTATTGTAGTCTTAAATTAATATGGAAAAGCGACGCCTAAACAGAGTTCTAGAATGGTTTTAAAACGCTCATCAAAATATTATAATTAATTAAGATAAGTTATAGGAGTCTCAGAGACGAAGCTATTTATATGGAGAACATGTATTGGGTTTGCAATTACAGGGTTGCCATTGGGTTTGTAACCTGCATGTGCTGGCTTACGCGATCACTTTGCAACTTTGATTAATATTCCACTTAAAAAAATAGAGGTAACATAACCAGCGGCGAAATATATGTCATAGGAAGAACTATAGATGCCTCTGGCATTGTCCCTTTAAATATTTGAAAGAATACAGATAATACAACATATTTTCATAATGTGTGGATGTTCTTACGGTGGGATTGGTGGACATTGCACGCTATAAAGAATTCCATATACGTTTGCCTTACAAACAGCTTCGCTTCTGTGAGACTTCTATAATTGGCTGGTTCAAAACAGAAGTAATCCAAGTAGCATTTTGTTAATGTTGAGATAATGAATTAAACGCGTTTTTGTGAATATTTTAATTGTGTCTAACATACGTATTAAAAGAAGTTTGATAAATGATAGATGTAAACATAACTTGGGCGAACGTTGAACGTTGAACTTAATGAACGTTGAAGTGATCCAAGTAGCATTTAATGAACTTAGATCACATTTGCAGTAAAAAATAAAATTTTAACACAAAACATAAATGTCAAAAAAAAGAGTTTGTTCAAAAATGCACTGAATTTTGGATTACTTTCGTACAAACTTAATTCACATCCAAAGAATCCAAAAAGTGACTTAGCTTAGTTTTGCCAAAAATACTACTTGGATTGCTTCTGTTTTGAACCAGCCAATTTATCTTAATTGGACTATTATTATACACAATTACTGTATTTTGTCCTCTGTGGACAGTAATTTTGTTAGTAAGTAAGCAAGCTATACCACTTTAATTAAATATTCCGAAAGAGTATGGAATTGATTTTTGTAGGAACAGATTGTGAGTTGGAAGAATTGAGAAAATATTTTATGCGAGGCACGTATGGATTTTTTTTTGTTCGATTGCTTTGTTTGTTAACAGTTTCGTTTGGTTACGATATTGTACAATATTTGATATTGTAAAATTTCAGGGGTGTACTTTTTAGCAGACAGCGCCATCCCTGTGATGAAGGTTTCAAGCCTCCGAGGGAACGCAGCCTACACTGCATGTAAATTTGCTACCCCTAACAGCCCCGAGAGAGGAATGAATCCATGAAAATGGCCTTTTGCAAACATTTTGCGAATTTTATTTTACACGTTTTTTTTTTATTTTGTACTCCTGCAGATGGTGTAAACTCACCGCGGCTCGGAAAAAACCAGCGAGACCTAGAATCATGTTTGGTAAAAATATTTTTATATGTATGTTCTGAGAACACAATTACTGGATTTTGTCCGCAGAGGGATAATTATTAATTGAGATAAGTCTATCACTCGAGAGTAGATCTCCCTATCTCTAGCTCAAATGATATCTGACACGACACTAGGAGAACACGAATAAGAAGATTAATAGTCTCAAAGTGATAAATTAACTGTATGAGCTGGCTCAAGCGATCACTTAAGCCAGCTCATACAGTTCATAAGCCCTGGGCCAACCTATAAAGACTTCCATGCATGTTTCCCATATAAATAGCTTCGTGTTTGTGAGATTTCTTTAATTTATCTTAATTCATGTTTACTTATTAGTTAAAATAAATTACTGTTTTGTAGACGACCTCTTTCATTTTAAGAAAGACAATCGAATTAGTGTGTGTAAGCCGTGCGTGCGAAGCACATTGTTTCATTGTGTTGGTGTTTATACCCGTAAGGGCATTAATAATTAAAAGCGTCCCTATAAAAAGGAGTCTGTATAAGTACGTCAGGTCAAAAAGTGATTTTATTATTTTAAAATAATCTGTATAACAGTACGCACCATGTGCGATATTTATTTTCCATGATTTCAACTCAACCTTGCCGAAATACGATTTCAAAAGTTACAAAGCTAACGTGAAAAAGGAGACTATATTCCTCTATATTCATCTGATAGTAACAAATATGACGGATGCCGACAGTTCCAAGATGTCACTGGGATTGCGTAATACGTGAAAAAACAAAGAAAACATAAATAAAAGGCATGTGAATTTTAGAAAATGAAAAAAATCGGAGATTCTGGTCATTTATTTCACAGCGTGTTTTTCCTCTTTGCGGTAAAATTTTTTTTTTTTTGCATATAGACCCTTTTTATAGGGACGTCTTCAATTGTAGATAATACCTTTGGTATATTCTTGGAATCTTTTAATTGTTGCCAAAATATATTTTCTGATTCCTACTGTTTTACACCATTTTTATATTCAACTTGATTTAGTATTGTAAAAATGTGAAATATTAAAAAAATCGCTAGTGTAAATGACCTACATACACAGTTTCGGGAAATTTCGTTATTCGATTTCAACCAATCTTGTTCAGGTTTCAATCAATCAATGGCGCGTGGGATTGTTACGCCCTCCAATCAGAAGAGCGTTAGCAGATAGTACTGATAGTTTTTTTGGCGGCAATTAAAATAAATTAAAAATATACATCCACCCTATCATTTCATAATTTATCTCTACAATTTTTAAAAATGTTCTTTCAATTTTCAAACATTCATGTTTTGAAATTATTATACACCAGCCGTACACTCGTGAAAATTCACCGAACATAATAATTGCAGGATTTTGAAGCTGAAAATTCATGAATAGAAAAGATTTTTTTTTTAATTGACTATGCGCTTAAACCTAAAAGTAAATAGGTATATAATAATATTAGCTGTGCCCTCGGCTTCGCACACGTAGATTTTTAGTACCTTTTAATCATATTATATCAATTTGTGTATTAACCTTAACATATGGATACCTATATATCATCTCGTACTTTTTTATAGACTTCTCAATAGAAAGTATTTAAATATCTCTTACAGTTAAGGCAGCGTTCGTAAAAAACGCGTCGCTCGACCATTTTTTCGTCGACTTTATTTGTAAAATAGGTCACCACGAAAATCCCTTTTATTTTATCGGGATAATACATAGTCCATTCTAAATATTGGTGAAACAATTTTTAAAATCGGATAAGTAGTTTTGGAAATTATCTCCAAACTTACAAACTTTACCTCTTTATATATTAACATAGATAAAAATGTCAAGACCGCGTAATTTCGACCTTTGCGTGTTGCATGAGCCGCGCGCTGATGCCGCTGATTGCGTGTCACACTCTAATTATCTTAAGTTACGAATTTACGGGCCGACAAACAGACGGACAGACAATGATGTTATTATATTCAGGTTGTGAGACTAATATAACCCGTCAGCAATGACAGGAAATTATTCGAGATTCAACTTTTTTTTTAAATACCATAGTGTAAAATAATGAGTTTATTGCAAATCCAATGCACACCTTTGCGTGATTAAAATAATTCACTTACTTTACGCCTTTAAATACAGACAGCTGTCATACGTACCTAATTATGTGAGTGGAAATTATCGTAAATGTGATGACAGCTAGATTGATGTATAATGAGGTACCTATATTTTTTCCGACTCGTATACTTGTTGGTTTGTGGAAGCTTTAAAGTTGATTTGCTATTGAAAATGTTCTCAGGTTTTCACGGCCGTTCAGAATCTTATGTGTGACCTCTCTGGCCGACATTTCGGATCCCATTGCAGGGTCCATCAGGGCTGATGTGATGAGTGTGTGTTGAAGTGTAGGTTAAGAATTGCCTTGCAATACCGTACCGAAGTCAGGGTGTGTCCAAGTTTGTGTTAGATTAAGTACTGGATTGCAGTACCGTGTTGAAAGCAGGGTGTGAGTGTGTCTTGATGTAGTGTGTTATGCTTCCGTGTCGGAGATAAGTGTTTCTGTAGCGTTTTATCTTCTGTCAGACGTAGAACTGAGCGGAGTCGTCGATTTAATTGAACCTGATTTGCTATTGGTGAAAAGAAATGTGTACCAAAAATATTTTTGGTACACAAACTTTGCTACCGATAATCAACTATATTTGTTTGTACCGGTGGGGTAAAGACGATCCGGATTTGTAATTCTATTATATTTAAGGACAACCATATCCTTTCCTAGAACGTTAATAATAGATCAGTAAAATAAATTTAGATTTTATACCCGGTTTCTTAACTTTACCTCCATAATTCTTGGTTAATTCAGATTTACATTTCATTGATCACCAAATACCGTATAGATTGACCTACGTCTCCCGGAAGGTTCACTTCTACGATAGAGGTCGCCAGTGTGCAATGTGTACTAATTACGTCGGCGGGCTTTTCTGCGACGTCTCTCAAAGGTTGAATCAAAGTCGTGAAAACAGGGCGCCAAACAGTTGATAGTTTGTAACTGTGTGTGGATGTACTCAGGGTGGAATCGTGAACGTTGTGTAAAATGAACGTTGTGTAAAACTTAAGCCAGCTAATACGGGTCATAAGCCCTTTGATCACCCGATAAAGACTACCGTCAGAGTTTGCCACATAAATGGGTTCGTCTCTGCGAGACTTATTTGGGTTTATAATTAATTTACATTATTAAAATACTAGCTGTGCCCGCGCGGCTTCGCACGTGTAGATTTCTAGTACACTGTTTGGATCATCATAGAACTTTCGTGAACCTTCTAGAGCATTCTCCTTCCAGAACTTTCAAAAAATTTATTGAATGACAGGAACCTTCTAGACACACCGGCACATTCCGCCACTCAGTTTAGAATCTTATAGAACTTTCGGGAATTTTCTAGAACCTTCTCCTTCCAGAAGTTTCTTGAGCAGGTTTTTCCGGAACCTTCTAGACTCACCGACACAGTCAGCGCGCCTATTTTGAACAATCTGAAGCATTTGCGGCCTTCCCATAACAAAACAATGTGCTAGAAAAGACCATTTTCGTCACCCACTCCCACCCACGCACAGTCACCCCCACCAAACTCGCATATTTTCTATGTGACGCCAAGGGCTATCCGCCACCATAACCACCGATGGGTGGTTGTGGCTGGTTGTGGAGAAAACTTGACGGGTAGGGAAACACGGGTTTCTTTATATATTTTTTATTTATTTAAAATATAATAGAAACCTAAAAGGTTTACGGATAACATTTTTACATGATTCAATATAGGAATATAATAATAATATAGTTTAGATACAAAGTAATTTTTTTTATAGTTGGCCGAGTTTTAGCATTTTTGTCACATCTGTTTTGAATTTGTCTGCGGTCAGTTGTTTGATCCGTTGTGGCAGGTCGTTGTATAGTTTTAGTCCATTGCAAATTAGTCGGGATTGTCCTGTTTTTGTTTTGGCGTTTGTTATGCGATAGTTTTGAGCCATTCTAGTGTTGTGTTGGTGTTTTTCGTGTATTTACTGTAATTTTACGTCTTCGTCTTGTATTTCGCCAATTGCTAGTCTGTGAATGATTTTAAGTGTTTCGATTTTTGTAACGCTTTCGATGTTTAATTGTTGTGTTATACGGTACACAATTTCAGTTGGTGTCCAGTATTTCAGATCGTGGACCATTTTTAGTATTTTGTTTTGCTGTCGTTGGAGTCCGTATATATATTGATTATTTTTATATTTTGTATATATATATATTGTATTTTAGCGGTCGCTATTCTTACATCACCGTGTCGGCCTTTCGCGGCCGAGACAGCTGCGACTGGCGCGTGCGAAAGAAGCGATTGAAAAAATATCATCCCTCCTTCCCTCGTACTCGTAGATCGCTCTTCCCGACCGTTCCCGCCGCCAGGGGTCCTTGGGCGGCTCGAAGGGCGGCGCGGGGCGGCAGTTGGCGACGGGCCGCCGCGACGCGCGCACGCTTCCCGCCCTCGCGACCCGCAGCCTCCGTGAGCGCGCTGCCGCACCAAACAGCGACACCCTCGGAGCGCGTCCGATCCGCCGCTGATCGCGCGTCTGCACGGATTCCTCCCGCGTCCAGTGACGTACGCACCGCGCCCGGCGACCGCTCGAGTCCCGCTGCGATCGCAGTCGGCCATTGCCGAATCTTTTAATTAAATCCGTCGCCATATGTGCTTGTTTATCCTTTTTGTTTTTCGTGTTTTTTTTTTAATTACCGCAATATTAAACGTTTAGTCAACATCGGATTCCGCAATAATGCCCACTGTTTTCGTCGATTGCTAGCGGTACTGGCCGTGGCGCTCGTTATCGCTATCTACCACGCGACACTTTTTTGATATACTCGTATAATTATTTTTTCAAAAACAAAATTAATTTTTTGTTGCGTATTTTCAATTCAGTTTTTTTTCCTTTAAGTTAATAGTTGTGAAGTGCCGAATGATTCCGTTCACTGTATGGCAGTTCGCGAATGTGTTGTGCTAAAAAGATCGAAATGACAACATTTTGATATGCCCCCGTGCGAGATAAATGTGCACGGCCCACGATAATGGTAAATAGACAGTCCGTACTAAAAAAAAAATATTTTTAAAAATTGTATTAAATGTGATTGCGACGGCTCTAGACGTGTTATTATTTTTTTCGCTTTTCGCGAGCGCTCTTTCGCTACCCGCCACCTCCGCGGCGGGGCGCCGCGAATGCTCCGCCCTGCCCGCCGGGGCCGGCGCGGCCCGCCGCGGAGGGGCCGCGCGTCCCGCTGCACTCGGAGGCCGCGCCGCCGAATGACCGGACCCCGGCCGCTACGTGCCGGGAAATTCGACGGCGCCGCTCGCCCCGCGCGGACCTTCGGGAAAATCGGGTAAGCGCCCGCGGGGAGGGGGTGCCGATCGATGCGGGCTCCCGCGCTGCGCGGGCTGTGCTTGCGTCCCGCTCGCACCCGCCGCCGAGCGCTTTGGTTAATTTCGTAATGCCTAGGAATAACATCGCGTCATTCTTGTTTTAATAATTTTACATTTTTTTTTGCGTAGAAAAATTAACATTAAACAAGCAGGAAGGCAATCGGCTATCGCTGCTAGGCCCTGGGGGCGGCTATTGTGGCCAATGATGGCCGCACCGCGGCCAGCGATGGTCGCTGCGCTGCACAGCAAACACAATTGTTTAGCTATGCCTACGTCAGCCGCTTCGCGGCCAATTGTATCTGGCAAATTTCCACTTTTAATTAAGGGTAGTTTAGATACAATTAAGACAAAGTATTTATTCAGTATTTCTAAGAAAGTCAGAGTGGAGTTTTAAAATTAATATTTTGAATATGCTTTAAAATTTATTAATAGTTCGAGTTAATTTATCAGTTATCAATATTCAAATTAACACTCTTTGCCGTCATATTAAAAAACTTGGTCCATTCCAAATTCTGAACGATTTTTTTTCGTATTTGTCAGGATATTCTTGCACTAAATTTAAAGAAAGATCTATCTTAATGCCGTAGTTCTATATGTCCTCATATTATTAATGTTCTGGAAAATATAAATTATCTCTTCCGAAACACGAAATTCTTACCTGAAAGACATGAATATGACAGTTAAATATCATACATATTTATGTACTGCTCCTTAATCTAAGATCCGCGTCTTGATTCATTTCATTCACTATTTAACATTTTTCTAATTAAAGCGATAAATAGTTTAAAGAGAAAACATAAATAGCTGTCACCGCTCCAATACAGCGACATTGCGCCGAACGGCCGAACCACGAACCGACAGCAGTGACAGCTGGGTTATGGCTGGGTTTACATAACCAAAAAAAGATATGGCAAAATTAACAAACAATTTTGAAACACAAATATGTATATCAAAAATTAATAAACGTGTATAAATATTAAGTACATTATCTTTATAAGTGCACATTTTTATTTTACGTGTATAATATTTCTACACATTAAATATTATCTCCATGTATTTTAAAATAATCCATACTTCTTGCTACTTTATACGATTTCGCCATTTGTTTTTTTTTTAACTGGCAACAGAAATTATCCGGAGACGGCGACATTGGTTAGCGTAATTAATATATAGATTGCTTCGATCATTTGTACAAGACACGTAGATTACTTTTACCTCGATTTCAATTTCGATCTTCTTCGTGATGGACGTACATTGGGTGAAGGTGCGGTGGTATCGAAACCGGTCGACCCCAAAGTATCAAACACGGTTCACACAGCACTAGTCATTTGTTTAAATTAATAATGTTGCAAAACAACTTATAAGTTAAGGAGTTAACATCATCTTGGAAGAATAACATTTGGTGATTTTATACAAGCAGGTGATCAATTATTTATATTTTTCATTGGCAGTTATTAAAGTTATCATTTAAACTATTAATTTTTTGAAAAATAATCTGTAGAGCTCCTCCTACGTGACTGACATGCGAGTTTCTCCGGTGCACGTTGTTTGAGACAAAAAAGAATATCGTGTAGGTACATACTTAGAAAAGAAATGTCCAAAATGTAACTTACCAATTTTTCAGGCCAACAATTAATTAATTTATTTTAAAAACAATCGTTTAAATTTTATTTTAAGGTAGGTTATCTATTCATTTTTTTCAAATTGCTCCCAATTTCAACCGCCAATCAAAAAAAAACTCTTGGTAAAAAATTACCCAATTTATAATTAAATTTTATTCTTTCACTTTAGAGAGGTGTAACCCCTTAGGCCTATCAAAATTAGGAATCTGTTAAATTTATTTATTTAATTATTTTATGATGTGACATACGATTTTCTCCTTTGTTTTTTGGTAGCATTGTCTACAGGATTTTACTCCCTAGACTAAGTCGCCCTGCGTCTATTAAACATGCATTTATAGGGAAAGAGAAAGTACTGAGTTTATAATTATATATATTATTAAATTTACAAAAAGAGTTATGTTTTATTATACTCCCTTTCTCATTGAATCAGGTTACGTGCTTATACATGCGTCGGGCTAATTAATCATTTGTATCGATTCCAATTTGAAAAAACCTTAAAATTTCGAAAAATCAAAAATTATGCTATATTTATTAAAAAAATTTAAACGAAAATTTGTGTGATCATTTTTACCATCGCCACGAGTCTGCTTGCAAAGTTTCAGCTCGATTGGATCACGGGAAAAGGGTTAAAAATCGATCCAAAGTTTTTTCGTCAGACAAGCAAGCAAGCAGACGCTACGAGTTAAAAGAAAGGAAGTAAAATGATTTTATAAGATCCGACATTAAATACCTATTAGCAATTCCGTGATTATTATTCGTTTGCATAAAGTACGAAGACTTAAAAAAAAGGCGTACAGACAACGTGGTTGAATTATAACTTACCTTGTCCATCGCTTTCAACGTACGGAGCTTAAATGTTTTTAATCGAAAAAATGCCAAAATAATGCCTTTTTAAGTATCACTCAATAACAGAATATATTACATCACCTAACAAGTTTTTTTTTAGTTAACGCAAACTATTCTCTTCGGTAGATCTTAAACTAAATATTCAGGTATCCTTTCAAACCGGCCTGCGTAATAAAACAAAACAGTTCAGTTTTCAGTTTCAGTGCCGATAAATCGGCGTTTAACTTTTAAATAACTTTTATAACAGCTTGCATCAAAACATAATTAATGGTAACAATATTTGCAGAGTTTAAGAATAAGATAGCAACAAATACAATATGCAATTTTTTGTATGCAGGCCTTTATCTTTGCCTACCACCTCGCTAGCAGGGGCGTGCAGTGGGAACATCGCAGCATGACTTTTACGTAACCAATTATTTGGAAAAAAATCGGAATACAACATATATTTCGTAATATTTCTATCATAGTATTCATATATCATAGTATTCATATGTTTAGCATAAATATTTGTTTTTTTTTTAAATATACGTTTACAAAAAGTCATGCTTCAATGTTCCCACTGCACGCGCCTGCTCCCTAGGTACCTACATAAAAATACCTGTTCTGAGGTAAGTAGCCATTCCATTCATAGAGACTCCATTTAAATATCTAGTTTCATGGTTGCGTTATTAGAAGAATAAAAAGAAAAATAAAGTAGAGTAAAGTAAATTAGAGTAAAAAGTATATACATTATGAACAAACAAAAAGTGTAAATAAGTAAATTAATACCAAGGTAGATTATAAAAACAATAGTATAGACAGAGTAAGTGTCATGAATGAGTGACTTTGATCATCGGAGGACCTCTTCCAGGTGTCTTTTAATGATATAATGATATTACTTCTTTATTCAGACTTCATTTCTCTACAACCTGTTCTGCGACAGTTTTGTTCATTTGAGGATCTCTTCCAGCTGTGTATATGGGAAACATGTGTGGAAGTCTTTGTACACAGTTCAAGTGATTACTCTACCCAATTCAATGTTCACCAATTTCATCGTAAGAACATCCACAAATCAAATTTTTGAAAGTTGCGTATATGTTCCAAATCTGAGACCTTTCAACTATTTGAAGGGACTATGCTTATGACATCTATAGTCCTTTCCATTTCGCAGCTGGTAATGATACCTATATATTTTTAACATATGTGTGTATGATCTCAGAACATAACTACATATAAGTATATTGTCAAAGTTAAATTTTTGATTTAGTTCTATGACCATTTTAATAGATGTAAAATGTCAATACACACCCACGGTACCACGATTTGTAATATATTTTATAGCATTGCATTTCATTCCCAATATAGAAGCCACTCATTCGTTTATACATTGACTGACGATTACTAATATTTATATTTAGATTAGCCTGGCTGTACCGTTCATTCCAGATGCATTCCTGTATTAAGTCAGGGACGCCACAAAAATAATATATCATCGTTTTGATTACGAATGCATATTAGTTCGTATCAAAATTTTCAGACGTTTTTGATTTTGTGCTTTTGTATTAAACTCTAAAAAAATAACATATTTTTGTAAAACTCTTCAACTAAAAAAAACAGGGTATAATTTGTTATTATTAATATTGACGCTCAAATTAATTGAATTTAGTTTTTGAAAGTACTTATATAAAGTTGACTGTTTTCTTTAATAAATTGCTTTCATAATGCACCCCAGAGACAGTGTAGTGGTTGGTGCAGTTTCCTCGCCTTGTCGCACGAGTGCTTTGCGTAGCGAGGAGACTGCTTTAGCATTAAAACAATAAACTGGATGGCGAAAGTGTAGGCCGATATGGGATCCTTTGCTCGTAGAACGGCCCTGTGGCGGGTCCCACTCCATACAGTACTTATAAAGTGCCCTCCTAGTATCTATTTATAATAAAAAAATATTTTTCTCTCATCCATATCCCTCTCATTTCCCTTATCATCCTATAGTTCATGTACTATAGGATAAAATCTATCCTCAATACAATGCAACCAGCTTATTATTAACAATGATTAATTATATCATCGCTCCAGTGCTCTTAATTATTAGTATTTTATAATATTCTAGATACGGTTCCAAAAACACGACTCCAATAGATAACGGTAGCGCTATGTTAAACTCTGATAAAACAAAGATAATGTTACATGTATTCCATTTAAGTAATACAATCGAATCAGTGTGTGTGTGTGAGCCGTGCGTACGACGCACATTGTTTCGTTGTGTTGGTGATTACCGGTATAAACACCAACCCAGCGAAACAATGTGCGTCGTACGCACAGCTTACATATACAAATTCGATTGTCTTTCTTAAATGGAAAGAAGTCTAATGTTGTGTACGATTCTAATAAACTAGCGCTTCCCTATAATACTAATAATAATTGGATCAATTATACAGGGTTATTTGTAAAACATTAATAACCTCGCAGGACTATATTCCTCCCTTGATTATGAATCGAAAATGTTCAAACTATTATGACCTAATATCAATAGTTAAGGAGATATAAGATATCAAAGTTTGCATTTTTTTTTCAATATTTCTAACTTATTTTTTTGTAAAACGTTGAAATATCATTACAGTAACTTATATCGAATATGAAAAATTCATTCCCTTTAATACAAGTCAAATAAAAAAATAAAAACATTCGAATTCCAATTGGAAAACATTCCAATACGAATTTTTTCAGGGTTTTTATCATTTTATTTAACTTGTATTGAAACAAATGAATTTTTCGTATTCGATATGAGTTACTGTAATGATAGTCCAACGTTTTACAAAAAATAAGTCAGAAATATTGAAAAAAAAATGCAATCTTTGATGTCGCATATCTCCTTAACTATTGATTTTAGGTCACAATAGCTTGAACATTTTCGACTCATAATCAAGGGAGGAATATAGTCCTGCGAGGTTATTAATGTTTTACAAATAACCCTGTATAGTGCCGTTTTCGTGAGTACTCACCTCAATGGCGGCCAGGATCCTGGACTGTTAAAAAATAATTCACGCACGCGCGTGCATATTCCCTACCCATCTTCACCAAAGGATACCTGCCTGTATTTCATTTGTTTGGGAGGAAAATATAAAGGCTCGATATTATCACATGGGATGGCCGTACAAAACGAGAGGTTGACAGTCGCATTAACCAAGCAAAACTTGGTTTAACAAAAAATCAAAGATTTTCGAATCCAACAATATAAACCTAAAGCTCCGCAAGCAATAATAAAAACTTTATTGTGGATTATTTTGCTGTATGGATGTGAGACATGGTGCACTGGCGACAGAGAAAAAAACGATTAGAAGCCTTCGAGATGTGGACCTAAAGACGTGCCCTAGGAATTTCCTGGAAAGACCACATTACGAATGAAGAGGTTCTCAGCAGGATCGATGAAACCAGGCGTATGATGAATACCATCTCGAAAAGGCGTGCAAAATGGATGGGCCATATTTTACGCCATGAAAATCTGCTAAAAACTATACTGGAGGGAACGGTAGAGGGAAACATTGCCAGAGGGCGCCCTCGCCGTGAATATCTTGAGCAAGTGTGCCAAGATATGAACTGTGCCTCCTACACAGAGCTGAAGAGCATCGCCGGAGACCGAGCGGAACGGAGAAGGAGATGTGTTTTGCTGCAAACCAATCCCACGGATTGAAATCCGGGAAGGATTGAACACACCCCCCTCATCTTTAGATCTCAGATCCCTCAGTTTTCTCTGTTCTCTGTCTTGGTTCGCCAATTGTCGCTCTCAATTGCTTGTAGATTGCGGTCTACCTAACCTCCGTCTCCCCTCGGGTTTTTGAAATGCTGGGTGCTCACATACTTAAGAGTACCGCGAGAGCCAGTTTATCGAAATCGTTAAGTTTTAATAAGGCTCGGTTGCGCCAGCAGAAGTAAATTTGGTTCGAGTAACTTTTTTTACCTTCAGCTGAGAATAAACTCGATTTCGGGTTGCACGAACGTCTTTTTTACCTCTGTCAAACCAATAATAAGGCTAATAGGGTGCCAAGCGGAATAAACCTCAAATACCGCATTTGTCTATGGAATTTGATTTATTTTAGTTTTTCACCACTGGCAATACGTACTTTTGCGGTTCAAAATCAGATCAAACAAACCACTTTATTCTATGAAACAAACCAAACAAACGTCAAACCATCGCTAAAATAACGCGAAATTAAAAGATTCATTTTAATGTTTACAAATTTCAATAGAAAATGACAGCGACAAAATTCAAATGACAAGTACCTATATGGATAAATGTCACATTTTCAAATCAGCTATGAGAGGACGGCCATTTTTTACCAACGTTTTTACCTTTACCCACCTATCTTGGAGAGTAAAAAAAAGTTACTCATGTATGTACTTCGGCGAGTTTAAATATTTTTACCATAGATGGCGCAACCCGAGTAACTTTTTTTACCTTTACTTTAGATGGCGCAACCGGGCCTAAATCAGCTGACTTTTGAAATTTTCACTCAGGTGCGTCATGGTTACCTCCATCCCTTCCGTCTCTCCCTTCGTCACTGTCGTCTGCGGCTGCCCTGGTACCTGGCCGTGTTCCCGGGCGACGTGGCGTGCGGCGCGTGTCGCTAACGACGCAATAACAGTTAAGCTAACAGTCATTTAGGGCGTTATTATCACCCTGCGATCGCGGGGTATCTCACCCTTTTCGGAAAATAAACCTGAGGCTGAGATTTGATAAATGTTTGATTATATATATATTCGGTTTACATCATCTCTCCAGAATCTTCTTCTTGCTCTGCTCCATCGCACAATATATAAGCATTATGAAAAGGTTATTTTTCGGGAACTTCGCGGATTTACGAAAAAAAAATTATATTTTCGTGCTATATTTCGGTTATCCCAGTGTAACCGAAATATAGCACGAAAATATAATATTTTTTTTGTAAATCCGCGAAGTTCCCGACAAATAACCTTTTCATAATGCATAACCTCTTCGCGAAAACTTAGGTATATGCATTATGAAAAGGTTATTTTTCGGGAACTTTGCAAAAAAAAAATACAATTAGTTTAAGCGCTTTTCATCACTTAAATGTGAACACAGCAAACATAGAGATAAAAGTAAAGGAAAAAACATATTATACAAGAAAGAACAGAAAAAAGTGATTTAATAGAGTGAATAAATTTAGTGAGATTGAATAAAGAGACTAAACAGCTAATTTCGCAAGTTTGGTAATAGTTCTCTTATATTCGTGGAAACTGCCATGGAATATTTCAGTGAGGACGTTATGGTTATTTTCTATTTTGTTGTATGACCTCAACATTCTAGACAAAGAATTAAAGTGGGCCATATTGTTATTGTAAGTTGAAAGAGCAAATGTATTATGTGTCCTAAGTCGGCAACTAGGAACATTCAAAGTTATGTTTTCTATACAAAATTCTGAATCAATATTGCCATGTATTATATTATATAGGAATATTAACTCAGCAATCAGTCTTCTAACTTCCAATTTGTCTACATGAAAATATTCCAAGCGCTCTTGATAAGATACTAAAGTGCTGCCCAGATTACACTTAAATGTAAGCATGCGAAGAAATTTTTACTGTACAGATTCTATCATATTTTCTTCGGTGCCTAAGGTCCTCTTTATTTCTTCATTGCGGATTCGATCTCTAAGCGTTCCCCCTGTGATTGTTCTTAAAGTTTTCATTTCTCGGCAGATTCTTCGTTCTGGTTTTGGCACACTAATCTGTTTCTTCCGGTGATCCGCCGTAATGATGATCTTCGGTATAAAAATGTCCTTAGGTTTTCACTGCCGTTCAGAATCTTCTGTGTATAGTTTTCCGGGATATTCTGCTGTGTATATGTGACCTCTCTGGCCGACGTTTCGGATCCCGTTGCAGGTTCCATCATCAGGCTGATGTGATGGGTGTGTGTTGAAGTGTAGGTTAAGTATTGCCTTGCAATACCGTACCGAAGTCAGGGTGTGTCCAAGTTTGTGTTAGGTTAAATACTGGATTGCAGTACCGTGTCGAAAGCAGGGTGTGTGTGTCTTGATGTAGTGTATTGTGTATCTACTAACGGATGTCGGACTGTGCGGATCGTCGATTTGATTTATCCTTCAGCGCCGGATACCACGAGGTTTTTAACATAAGACCATCATCCCTATTAATGTTTACCGGGTGCTTGTATATTTCAATTGCTTCTGCGACCAGTTGCGTGTAATGACTTTCGGGCTTTCCTAAGATTTACGGCTCAAATGAAAAATCGTGGCCCGTATCTAGAAAGGGCTCAGCCAATGCCGATTTTTGCATGCTCTTTTATGCTCATCAACCCTCTTTGAAATCGTGCGTGCTGTTTGTCCCACGTATACACCCATGTTCGGTATAGTCCACTTCCGCTATTCTGCCGGCCGGGTGTAATTAAATTTGTGTTTGTCGCGTAAAAGTTTTGATCTATCCGTTTCGGCGACCGTAGAATCTGTGTCTCGCGGCAACTTTGACATAAACAGAGAACTACGTGTCCATAGATATCTACATAGCGAGGGCGTGCAGTGAGAACAAGAAGCATGACTTTTTCCTAAGCATACGTTTTGAAAAGAAACCGAAACAAGGTACATGTCTTGTCATATTCCTATCACAATAATTAACATATTATTCAGTTTTTAATGTTTCATCATATTCTGCCAGATAAATATTTAATTTCGATTTTTTTTCCAAATATGTTTAACTAAAAGTCACGCTTCTTTTTCTCACTACTCGCCCCTGCTAGATAGCCCAAAAACCATCCAAAGATAACTGCCCGAACAAGTAATGTATATTTTAAAGATGAGTAGATTTTATTTTATAATATTTTGATAATAAATATGAAATAACTTAGTACGTAACCATTCTACTGTAACTATTTTGTCCCTTTGGGAAATATAAATTTTTATACTGCCCTGTCGCACGAAACTGTTACAAAACCGGTTGACATTATACAATGAAACTCGAGGGATTTATACATGGTGTAACAGAGGTAGTCCTCAATACTTTACAGGTGGATTCCTGCCTTGATTATGAGTAGAAAATGTTCGAGAAATCGTGGCATAATATCAATAGTTTAGGAGATATACGACATCAAAGTTTGCATTTTTTTTTCTTAAATATTTCAGACAAAATTGTTCGAGGCTCCCCGAAGTTTTAAGCTACGTAGATCAGATTATCGGAGATGCGCGCTGTAACACCTACCAAGAAACGAAGAGGCTGGCAGGTGACAGAGGAGTGCTTGTTGCAGACCACTCTTAGGATTGCGACCCAAAAAAAAAGTAAATGGAGCAGTCTGTTATGCAATGAAAAAAAAATATATATATGTGTGTGTACTTACAACTCGCCCTTCAATGTACTGATTGAATCCTCCTGATGTACCTACCTACACCCGGCATTTCTACGACGCGCAAACACGTCGCGATGAAAATTTGATAGAAAAATATTTTCACCGCGTAACCGAGGTTAAATATATTTTTTTCGTAGCCCGATTTCGGCCCGAACCGCGCCGTACGGAATGCGACAATGATTGATTGCCGCCCGGCGCCGCCTGTCGATATTAATTTCCCCAAATTGCCCGAGCCGCGCCGGTACGTCCGCGCGACGCCCTGCTTTGCATTAAAAAGATCTCAATCTACATTTTATTATTTCGTTTACGAATCGGATTCATTAGATACGAGTGGGGAAAAAACGCATTAGGGATAATAAATTGACGAGCCCGTTTCGTCAAATTAATCACCGTTAACTAAGTGATCAATTTCATTTGGGTGAAAATCATTTTAATTTACCACTCGACAAAACAAATTTGTACACATTACGGGCGAAGGTGGATTATTATCCTGTTTGTTTCGAAATATTCAAATATAATATACACCAGTCTATTATATTGTGGTTATTTTCGGAGAATGCTACAATATTATGCCTGAAAATGTAATTCACATTGCACGAGTTATATTTAAGTTTATACTATTAATAGAATCATTGTAGAGTTTCATAATGATCTTCGTTAAGGATAATTTGTACGTCAAATACTGTTATAACTCTGCTCGAGTTTCGAGAGGATCAGTTAGTGTCTTCGACAGGTGAAGATATAAACTTACTTTATGTCTTCACCTGTCGATGAGTGAAACTGATTCTCTCGAAATTCGAGTAGTGGTAATGTATTAGGTCCTTACATATGAAATTGACGTTTTGCCGTACTGGCAAATTTGATCTCAAATATCTTCTCTTTGGTTAGGAATTCCAAATCCAAATTTATACAGCTATTTACTCATGTATTTGTGTTTTGAAAATTATAATTCATTTGTTTTTTCCTCAATTGTTTTTTTCTTTGCGTCACTCAGTTTACAAAATGAAAAACTTGAAATATCGCGTTATTTACGAGTACGAGTTCCACCGTGGCACCAGTGCTGCAGAAACGGCTCGAAGGATTAATGGTGTGTATGGCGACGGTGCCGCAAAAGAAAACACAGTGCGTTTTTGGTTCCAACGTTTTCGTTCTTGAAATTTCGACCTGTAGAACAAGCCCCGTGGACGGCCGGAGACCAAAGTTGATAATGAAGAATTGAAGGCTATTGTGGAAGCGGTTCCATCGCAAACAACATCCGAGTTAGCTGCAGGCTGCGGAGTTAGTGATAAAACTGTTTTAATCCACTTGAAGCAAATTGGTAAGGTGAAAAAGCTTGAAAGGTGGGTACCTCACGAATTGAGTGAAGCAAATCAAGAAACGCGCGTTGACTGCTGCGTTGCATTACTCAACCGGCACAATAATGAAGGGATTTTAAATCGAATCATTATCTGTGATGAAAAGTGGATCCTGTACGATAATCGGAAGCGCTCATCGCAATGGCTGAACCCTGCCGAACCAGCCAAACCATGCCCCAAGCGAAAATTGACTCCAAAAAAGTTACTTGTGAGCGTTTGGTGGACTAGTGCTGGTGTCGTTCACTACAGCTTTCTTAAATCTGGCCAGACGATTACGGCAGATGTCTATTGTCAGCAACTGCAAACCATGATGGAAAAGCTAGCTGCTAAACAACCGAGGCTGGTTAATCGCTCTAGGCCACTGCTGCTTCATGATAACGCTAGACCACACACTGCACAACAGACGGCTACCAAATTAGAGGAGCTTCAATTGGAATGTCTAAGACATCCACCGAACTCTCCGGACCTTGCCCCAACAGATTACCATTTTTTTTGAAATTTGGATAACTTCTTGCAAAGGAAAAAATTCAACTCCGATGGGGCAGTCCAAACCGCCTTCAAAGATTTTATTGATTCCCGTCCGAATGTTTTTTTTAGTAAAGGGATCAATGAACTACCATGAGATGGCAAAAGTGCATAGATAGCAATGGTACATACTTTGATTAAATAAATATATTATAATAAAAAAAAATTGGCTTTATGTTCCTCCCATACTAAACGTCAATTTCATATGTAAGGACCTAATATATTTAAGATGTTTTGTTTTTTCTATATTTTTCTTCAATTATAAAACTTCTCAACTGACTTGTATCAAATTTACATTAGGCTTTGTCTGTTCTATGTTATATTTTATTGACCTATTGAGAATCTATTTCATTTAAATAAAACTATTGTCTTGCATCCCTTCTGTATTTGATATAAATATCCTGTTTAGTATTTTATCTAGAGAGATGTTCATTTTATATTATACATTTTGTATCCACCATTTTGATTTTAGTCGTATTTTCCAAAAATTGTTACATGTTCGAATCCTATTAGCTGTCGTTTCAGTTAGTCCTATTTAAACGCTTCGCATTTTTCAAAGATTTTATTCCTTTTATTTAAAAAATAGTTTAATTCACTCTTGATGTTTCCCAATTTAAACCGGTTTTTTTATTTGCCATTTGAAAAATGTCCATGTGACTATTTCAAAACAATTTGGCACATCGATTCCAATCTATGAATTTTCGTATGAAAAAAACCTATGATTTATCCTAAGCGTAACGCTCAGAAAAACATTGGAATTTTATATACGAGATAAGATCTTTAAATCGAATTTGAATCTAGTAATAATACCTACCCGACCTTACGCCAAAATGGTCCAGTCGGCAAAAAGTCATTTGAATTTTTTCCCTCAAGATATCCTCGAGAAAGCCAACGGACGGGGGGTAATTTGTTGAGCGGGCCGAGGGTGGTAATCTCTTCGAGGAGAGGGGGATGTTAGATTAGTAGGGGCGCGGGGGATGCCGGGTAGAAATATTACTTCGTGGACCCCTGGCGCGCCGATATTCTCAACCCCTGGCCTCCGAGGAGCACGTACTTGCGGACATCCCCAGAAGGACGAAGCGAATCATCTGTATATGAATTAAACAACCAAAAAGTCGCCATTAGTGGAAAATTCTTCCCGTCGACCTGGTGACGGACCATATCAGTAATTTTTTTACTTTGTATTATAATCTTTGTAAGAGTGTCTCTTTAAGGCATATTGCAAATGCATATTTCGGCGTTTTTTTTATTCATTTATATCGGAATGTATACTCTAGGCTGCAATTTTTTAGGGCAATAACTTAGATAGAACCTTTGTTATTATATAAAAGTAATAAACTGGACATTATTTGCAATAATTAATAAAATATAAGCATTAATCGACAGGCCGCGGCCAAAAAATCGTTTTTAGTGTCCTAGGCGGCGCTAATTTTTTATGAATATTTATATGTACGCATAACAAGTTATTTTATACTTATAAAGTATACTTCATGATCTAGAACTTTTACTAAGGAAATCAAGAAATATTCGATATTAATAAAGTTATATATGTTTTAAATTTGCAAGAAATTTTTACGTTTTTTGTTGATTTTAAAAGGCTTTTTATTTATATTAAGAGATGATTTTAAACAGTCACATTTCCAGTGAATGTCCAAAATCTTCGGGGGAGCCTTTATTCAATTTTGAATAGAAAATATTCTTTACACTTGGGCGAAATGTCGACAGTTACGGAGATAGACGACTTTTTTTTCAATGTTTGTGTTTTGTAAAACGTGCGACAATTATGAAAGTAATTTATATCAATTATTAAAAATTCATTCGTTTTGGTACATGTCAAATAAAACGATTAAAACCTTATAAAAAAATATTTTTCAAATTTCTGCAAGATTATAATTTTTATTCGATATAAGTTATTTTTATGATAGCCCATCATTTTTCAGAAATAAGTCAGAAATGTTAGAAAAAAAATGCAAACTTTGATGTCTTATATTTCCATTACTGTTGATATTGTGACATAGTTGCTTCAACATTTTTAACTCATAATTCAGGCACAAATCTACCCGCAAAGTATTGTGGACTGGCTCTGTTACATCCAGTACGTGACAGCTGCTTTGACACGACCATAAAGTGTGGACAGTCTTACTACATGAATTAATTAATGCACAGAGAATTTTCTTATTATTTAAAAATATTTTCAAACAAAATTAATTACCTTCGTATTTGACTTCCGTCCTACACGCAAACGATGTATGTGAATGATTAAAAAAATCTGCATAATATATTCGCTTCGAAAGAAAGTGGAATTAGCTGTGAATTTTAATCAGGTGTGTCATGCAGGCAATATCATATAAGCCTGTCACAGCTTGTCAAAACGGTATACTTAAATGAGTTTTAAGATTTATCGTCGATAAAAAATGTATAAAAACTCCAAAAACTCAAGTTCAATGGATGAAAACACTCTGTTACATTATTCTCTTAAATTTATTTATTTAAAAATATGTACATTGCAAAGTAAATGTTTAAGACACACATATTAAAGTATACATTTAAAATTACATATAAAATCTGGTCAAAGTTGTAGGAGAATCCTGCTTCGGAAAACCCCTTCGGATACACGGAATATATCAATACCCAAAGTGATATTGTTCAGCATATTCAGGTAGCTCTTCAGGCATAACAATCGGCAGGTTGGTCCTGTATATTGGAATGTGAAACAGTGTATGCTGACGATGTCTAAGGCAATTATCAGGAACATACAAACCAATGCTCCGCATAATTTCAGGGTTATCGATCATACCGTGCAACAATGTATAAAAATGCGTAATCAAATACACATTCCTTCTAGTCTCTAAACTATTGTAGCCAAGCATACCCTGAAGAAACTCGATTGGGTAGAGCTAAGGATGATTCCCGTACTCTCTAATGAAGAGATTATTCCGAATCGACACTGCAAGTCGCTGATAGATTTGTAATTCGCAATTGTCGTTATGTGTGCATGCTATGAATCAAATACCAATCTATTTGGATATGACATAACGTCATATCCCCTCGCATACATGCATCTGGTAATGCACCGCGTATGTCAAATACCAACATGACGATCCTTTTCACGCCTTTTAAATTCGTGCGGTATGTTTGAACATGTCAAATTGCTTAACGCCTTGAATTATTAACATTGTTTTTTTTTTAATAGGATTCTTCCCATTAAAATGTGTCTCGCTACTGCGTTTTTAAAATGTTTAGGTTTTTAAAATGAGTAGGTATTTTTTATATTATTATATCTATATTATGATTGCGCTAAATACGCATCGAGTAATGTTTTTTTCCATTGCCAGCAGCAAAAATTAATCAAATCATATGTTTTTTTTAAAAAAGGGGTATACATATAATTATTATTACTTCATTTTATTAATATAAGGAAACAAATAGTACACAGTTCAATACATAATGTGTCTAAACTGTTTTTCGTAATGTGACCAGTTTCCTGGGGTTAACAAATAATGGCAAAAAATAAAAAGATAGAGCTGGTTACTTATAATGGATTTTTCTCTTCTACATGAGTGAAATAGACTCGTGTGTAGGAGAGGAGTATCATTACATTTTACATTTACAGAGAATTATATGATAAAATGTACATATTCATCATTATATATGATATATAAATACATAAAGTAGCAAAAAAGAAAATGAAAAGATGTGGAAATTTTAAAATACATTAAGATATTATTTAATCTGTAGAAATATTATACAACATAATTTATTATTATACAACATAGTAGAAATATTATACAACATAATTTATTATTATACAACATAGTAGAAATATTATACAACATAATTTAACATTCGAGTCATTTTGAGGTGAGATACGTCGCTTTTTTTACCTCAATTTTATTTTTTCTGCGGACAATTATGTTTTTGACATTTAATTTTTAGGTTAAAATATACGTTTGTTTGGAAATGTATCAATCTCAAACGCATACACACGACGAATATTATGATTGCTCCAAAAACTCAATATGCAGTGCGTGGTTTTGCCGTTGAAAGCAGCGGGTTGAAAGCGATAGTTAATCGCAGACACTATTAGCCGCGCATTAGCCATTATCGGCCGTGCAGGGGCCAGTGTAGCCGACAACCGTTTGCAGACACCAAGGGCCGCCCGGTGGCTACAATAGCTGCCCGCAGGGGCTAGCAATGTTTTGCTTATTTTAATTCTGGTGATATATTTGTGTGATTAAATTGAGTAGGTATATTTTATATCTATATTATGATTGCGCTAAATATCCATCGAGTAATGCTTTTTTTCATTATCAGAACCAAAAATATACTAGCTGATAGCCGAATGCTTAACTGCTAGTATGTGCATTATTGCCTATGTTGCTCACCATAGATATAGATAATGTGTAATATTTATATATGCGGCGAAATTACTATAAGGCCGGCACCACACTGCGCGAATGAATCGTCCCGTCTTTTCCGTCGCGTCAATTTGAGAAAACAATTTGATCGACCGATCATCCGCGTAGCGTGTTTGATAAGCCCTTATTGCACGGAAAGAACCGTAGCGGCGTTCCGCGACGGAAAAGACGCGGCGGAAGATGCGCTTAGTGTGACGCCGGCTTGATACCCATGTTTAAAGTAACATAATGAATAACATAAGTAGCTCTTCGTTGTAATGGCTATGACTCGCCTAGCGATCCAGTGGTCGGTGGTTCGATCAGGCAAACATGTACCGGGGAATGTACAGACACGGCCATTTTATTTAACAAAAAATTACTGATAAAATAATATGTAGGTTTCTTAATGAGTGCCAATATTTCTTTTCAATTAATCATCTCCTTGCCAAAAAAATCACCCAATTTTTCCCTAAATTTCATGCTCTCGGGGTGGTAATTAATCCCTTAAAACAATAAAGTACGTAAAAATGATGAAAAATTAAAACCCCGAAAATGATTTCATCAAATTCAACCAACCCGAAACGTAACACCGTTGTCGTACGACATTTTCTCGCGGAAAATCCGACAGCTGCAAAAGGCGACGTGACAAATTAAGAATTCTAGCCGTTTCTTTCTCGCCAGCCGCGTGACTGAACGTACCCGCGCCTGCACGTCCGGCGGGCGCGGGTACGTTCAGTCTGTCCGGATTGCCGTCGCGAGTGCATTTTCCTTGATTTATTTGCGTTCCAACGTGTTCCGCGCCGCATCCAGTTCCACTTTAGCGGGTACTTCGTGAAACCGCGATAACTGTTTTTTTTTTTCCATAAAGATTATCAACAGGTCTTAATGACCCTATTAGAATACATGCAATGCATAAAAATTATTCTAGTGTAATGCTAATAATTCGGAAGAATCTCATTACACATATAAAGGATATTGCTAAAATAATACCAAATCATAAAAAAATAGATAGGTATCTCATTAGTGACATCTGTTGTCATTTAAACCTTATATTGCTGCCCGGGTACCGGGTACCCATTTTCGATTTCCAGTTTAATAATTTTATTCATAAACGCCATTATCCGTTTGGATCTCCATTATATAAATTATTTGAAAGGGAAGGAAATAAAGGGAAGACAGACATCGCTATGAGAAGTAGTGACTTTCTAAGAGGCTATTTTATCACTGTCTAAATATCAATTTGTGAGATAGAAAAATAAAATAATCTATGTAGGAACGCCCATCCAGATTAACTACCCAGTTACCTTGGATAGCAGCTAGTATGAGAAATTCTGGGTAGTAACATAACGGTTAAGGGGAGTGAAAAAGCTTTGGATGCCGGTCGCGATGAGGATTATTACAACACGTATACGGAACGTGTCGTATAATTTAAATGTATACAACTTCCAAAAATGTTATATACATGGTAATCTATCATCGGTGGAAATGGTGAACGTTACATTGTGTAAAGTGATCACTTAAGCCAGTCGTGCGATAGGTCGTAAGCCCTATAAACACCCAAAGACTCCCGTACCTACTTTCCCATAAAAATACAGTTTCGTCTCTGTGAGACATCTATAATATATATTCGTAAAAAATACACTATTGCAAACTCAACCCAATTACAAGTGTCTTGAAAACAAAAGTTACCAATCTATAAGACACTATTACGTCCTGTATTAACGTATGGCTCTGAATGCTGGGTATTGAGTAAAAAGGTTGAAATCGTCATAATCGTAGAATAACGACGCATGTGATTTTTCTCAAGTTTGCAGGAGAGCAGTTTGAAATTTTATTTACATAAAGACACTGTATGTCCTAGCTCGATAACCACAAAAGATTTTCCTTTGAAACTTGGGTCAATTATTTAAAGTTGATACCTTTCAAACCTCAAATATAGTCAGCGCAGTACAACGACGTTTTTACGCACGCTGCATTGTTATTCGATCTCAAATCAGAACCGTCGTTATACCGACTTCGTACATCGACGGTTTAATTAATGAGAAAAAATACACTTTTTATATACCATTAGATGGCTTTTTTTTTCACTTTTTAACGATCCAAAAAAGTCAGCATGGAATTTTTTGCCAGTAATAAACATGTGTGCATTTTCATTCATGAACATAATTAAAATAAGCATGCTAATAACGAGCAAGTATGTACAGTTGTTAGAGCGTGCTAGTTTTGAGCATTCTAATGAGCATACTCAAAACTAGCGTGTGTAATCAGTACCTTAACACTCCGGCGCCCGGGAATCATTAGCGGCTAGACGTCATCAGTGTTATTGTAAAACCGGCGAGTTACGTACAAACAGACATTCGAAATTAGGATAGCTGAATAGGGTGGTTTTTTTTTAGAGGTATAAAACTTTAAAATGAAGTCAAACTCATAAAAATCGTGGTATTTCCCTGGTATTGGCTTTATTGGAAAGATATTTTTATAGATAAAACTAGCTGTGCACGCGCGGCTTCGCACGCGTTGATTTTTAGTACACTGTATGGATCGTCATAGAACTTTCGCGAATCTTCTAGAGCATTCTTTCCACACACCGACACATTCTGCCACTCAGTTTAAAACCTTATAGAACTTTCGGGAATTTTCTAGAACCTTCTCCTCCCAGAACTTTCTAGAGCAGGTTTTTCCGGAACCCTCTAGACTCACCGACACAGTCGGCGCGCCTATTTTTAACCAATCTGATGCCTTCCCATAACAAAACAATGTGCTATAAAGCGCATTTTCGTCACCCACTCCCACCCACGCACAGCCACCCCCACCAAAGTCGCATATTTTCGATGTGACACCAAGGGCTATCCACCACCATAACCACCGGTGGGTGGTTGTGGAGAAAACTTCGCGGGTAGGGAAACACAGGTTTCTTTTTATATACATATATTGAATATTGATTTCGTAACCTCAGGAATACACGCGAGCAACAATGGATTACACTTTCGATAATTCTGTAGGTACCGTGCGCTCAAGTTTGGCGAAATCTTTAATGGACCCTTCATATCGTTGCCAAACCCCGATCGGTCGTTAAACCCCGCAATTGTTTGAGTAAGCTGCCCCCAGGATGTTCGGGTTAACCCGTCCTGCCGTACCCGGGTCCGCCCACCCCGCCGGTCGGGGGATGGAGCTCGGCGCTTAGGGGTAGTTGCATGTTCGACGAATATCGTCAAAAAATTTATGCATGTAGGTTATGTTTTGTTGGGTTAATTATGCTGGAACATGATTTCATGCTATGAAGTTGCCAAAATGTTGGTATCTCGACCTATTTTTTTTAAGCATGCGAGAGTTTCGACTTGTTAATTTATCATCAAAATTCGTTGTAATTTTTGGGAAAGTGACCGTCGGTTTGCGTCGGCGCCCGACATTGATACATTCATACCTGTGGTGGGCAACCGATTATCTTCAATTGAGATGAAAGTTGAAAAAAGCATAAAGAATTCAAAGAAAGTGCGGTATTCTTTGAATACACGCATGTTGATACAGCAGGCCGAAGACACTTGTAATTGGAATATTGGGTTGATATTGTTTTTTTTATTTGATTATTTGAATTAATCAAAACATGTCAAACTTAAAACATCGAAATTGGCGGCAATACAGTGTTATACATACCTGTCAAGATTGGGATAAAAATCTGACATCCCAATATTGCTATTTTCAGAATAGAACAGTATATATCAGATTAGCGCTAGGATTAGTTAGATTGTACGTGTTTAAAAATTAACAATGTAGATTTTTCCATTTATCAAATAATATTAGGTCCTTACATATGAAATTAGCGTTTTGCCGTACTGGTAAATTTGATCTCAAATATCTTCTCTTTGGTTAGGAATTCCAAATCCAAATTTATACAGCTATTTACTCACGTATTTGTGTTTTGAAAATTATAATTCATTTGTTTTTTCCTCAATTGTTTTTTTCTTTGCGTCACTCGGTTTACAAAATGAAAAACTTGAAATATCGCGTTATTTACGAGTACGAGTTCCACCGTGGCACCAGTGCTGCAGAAACGGCTCGAAGGATTAATGATGTGTATGGCGACGGTGCCGCAAAAGAAAACACAGTGCGTTTTTGGTTCCAACGTTTTCGTTCTGAAAATTTTGACCTGCAGTACAAGCCCCGTGGACGGCCGGAGATCAAAGTTGATAATGAAGAATTGAAGGATATTGTGGAAGCGGATCCATCGCAAACCACATCCGAGTTAGCTGCAGGCTGCGGTGTTAGTGATAAAACTGTTTTAATCCACTTGAAGCAAATTGGTAAGGTGAATAAGCTTGAAAGGTGGGTACCTCACGAATTGAGTGAAGCAAATCAACAAACGCGCGTTGACTGCTGCGTTGCATTACTCAACCGGCACAATAATGAAGGGATTTTAAATCGAATCATTACCTGTGATGAAAAGTGGATCCTGTACGATAATCGGAAGCGCTCATCGCAATGGCTGAACCCTGCCGAACCAGCCAAACCATGCCCAAGCGAAAATTGACTCCAAAAAAGTTACTTGTGAGCGTTTGGTGGACTAGTGCTGGTGTCGTTCACTACAGCTTTCTTAAATCTGGCCAGACGATTACGGCAGATGTCTATTGTCAGCAACTGCAAACCATGATGGAAAAGCTAGCTGCTAAACAACCGAGGCTGGGTAATCGCTCTAGGCCACTGCTGCTTCATGATAACGCTAGACCACACACTGCACAACAGACGGCTACCAAATTAGAGGAGCTTCAATTGGAATGTCTAAGACATCCACCGTACTCTCCGGACCTTGCCCCAACAGATTACACATTTTTTTCGAAATTTGGATAACTTCTTGCAAAGGAAAAAATTCAACTCCGATGGGGCAGTCCAAACCGCCTTCAAAGATTTTATTGATTCCCGTCCGAATGGTTTTTTTAGTAAAGGGATCGATGAACTACCTATGAGATGGCAAAAGTGCATAGATAGCAATGGTACATACTTTGATTAAATAAATATATTATAATAAAAAAAAAATCGGCTTTGTGTTCCTCCCATACTAAACGCCAATTTCATATGTAAGAACCTAATATGAGATATTTTTTTGGTCCATATCTATAAAAGTGGCAGGCCATTGCTGTAAAGACTTGTTTCTTAGACCGTGTACCGTGTAATGGCGTCATAGTAGTCATTTTCATGCATTCGGCCTGCGTTTTACTTGGACGCAATTAAATTTTTTCATTTACTAATAAAATTAGATAATTTTTTGGTCCATATCTATAAAAGTAGCAGGCTATTGCTGTGAAGACTTGTTTCTTAGACCATGTACCGTGTAATACGTCATAGTAACTTGCCAGTCATTTTCACGCCTTCAACTCGCGTTGTACTTGGACGCGATTGAGCAAGAACTGGAGTGATCTCTCGACCCCAGATTACCGAGTTCACCACGTCTCAATCTGCATACAGCAGTGCTCTCCTTCCAATTGACAATTCCAATTCCAACCAGACCGCGTCCACCGGCTGCTCCGGCCGGGCCTCGCCAGCGGCGGGCCAGCAAAATAGGGGCTCCCCCCGAAAGGACCCGACTGCACGTCCCTTGGCTGGCCGGGGAGGTCTTCGCTTTCGGGCGGCGGCGGCGGCTGCTGCCCTCGCGACTGGTCGGATTCAAGACGCGGCTTGCACCTCGTGTGATACTGATCTAAATTGATTGGATTAGATCTAACGTGCAACGGTAAAGAAGCAGATGACGATGTGCTCCTCGCGTGTGTTCGTTAACAGATGTCTCGTTCACTCGCACGACGCACGGAAAACGTGCGTGGCGTCACGGTAATGATTGTCTGGATTGTCGTGTAATTCTAATGATCGTTGCGCACGCGCAGTATCCACTAGGCGAGCATAGGTGAAAACATAAACATAATAATTTCGTTGTGTGTCCGTCCGCCAGTCTGTCTGTACCCGTAACTTCCGTGTAACGTCCGTAATTTCTTTCGAATTTAAGGCTAAATAAACAAATTAAACGGCCGAAGATGGGGCTTGAACCCCGGACCAGTTAGCCCGAAGGCGGCAACGATGGCGATGTCGCTATCGCCAAGCCTGCATTACCCGTCACAAATACAGTACATATAGGACTTGGCAAAGGCACGAACTATTTCCGACCAATCGCCAGGGTTTGGAATAGTACATTTAACTGCCGGCAGGCGAAATGTAAAAAAAAATGTTCTAATATTTTGATAAAAGTCGTCATTACTATTTCATGGGTGTCGGCTATAAATAAGTAAATACTCCTTTAAGAACCGGCATGCAACAGTACCATCGTTTTTGACGGATTACAGCTAGTTTATATTTGATATTTTAGGCACGTAGAAAAAAACAATTACAAATATAACAAAAAAAAGGAAATAAAAGTCTCCAAGCACCAAAAGAACGTTGATAAGAGAGGACATCAGAAACTTTACATTTCTACTTAATAACTATAAATAATACAAAAGAACTATACACAATAAATTTAACACCAAACGACTCTAAATCTTTTTTTTTTAATAAATTATATTTTCTAACCAAATTAATTAATCAATTAGAAAGACATAGAGAAAAATCTAATTTTATGAAAAAATATTAGATTACTACTGGGATTAGAACCCAGGTCACCTCCTTTCCGGGGCCGGTGCTCTGACCACTAAGCTATAGCAACCCTCTATGTTTCCGTGAATATATCGACCTTATATGTAGTTCTCATTTTTATTAATTGATTCATTTTTATTTTTGTCCATAGAGCAAACCACTTTATTGATACGGTAGTTCGTAGTTCAAATTATTTTGCAATGCCACCACTAGATGGACGCCAGAATTAACCGTAACCTAATATTTTTTCGTAAAATTAGATTTTTCTGTATGTCTTTCTAATTGATTAATTAATTTGGTTTTAAAATTTCACAAAACTTTGTTCTGAAAAATTACAACTTCACAAATATGAATGTGTTCTTGAATATACATATATAATTATATTTTCAACATTGAGGAAAAACCGGCCGCTTACTCGTTCATATAATACACGAGTGTTTTATGCCGTGGAATTGAATAAAAGGCTCCACTGCAAAATTAATGCGAGTGGCGAACAAGTGTTCTTGTTCTTTACAGCGCGGTCTCGATCCACTGTGCCATTGTTTTGTTTCGAGATTAAATAAACCAGGCCGATGAATGGTGTTATCAGCATCCGCTGTACGATATATTTTCTGTTATTTTATTAAATTTCATCACAATGGAATCGTTCTCAGGGGCGCTTTCTCTCGCGCGAGAAAGAATGGATGCGATGATAACTTTTAAAAATTAACGTTCACTTAGAGAGCCGCCGGTCTAGTTCTAATGTCGTCACTTTCACTTGTATTTGGCAAGCGCGGTGCAGTTTAGTGTGCAGCAATGCGCATAATCGTTCTGGCATTTATTTCGGGTGTGCACTTTTATTGGTGCAGATTGCTTTTACAAAACGAAATAAAATTTACACTTGTATCGCCAGGAGGAGTAGCGCATAGGAAGAATGCACATTATTTCGTGAAAATGGGCGGAAATGCGTAACATGAAATAGGACGCCAGGGAAGCGCGCGCAATTTCATTTTACCAATGAGCGCGAAAAAATCGTCGTTTATAAACAAATCAATGTCCAGCAAGTGACATCACAGCGAAGACGCACACTTCTAGCAGACGACCCTTCTGATTTTGTATATATGCTACGCGACTGATGTCAAGCGTGTGGATGTTGTAACTTTGATATATTTTGGCTTAATTCTTGGAAACTAAGGAATAAATATTTTTTTTTACATTAATGTAAACAATAACTGCCCTTAATGATTTACAGTCTGAAATTTTAGGCAATTTATGTGATTATTTTTGAATATTTATTCAAAGTTTTCATACAATATGTATGGCGGCTCACTCCCGCCATCTATAAAAATAAATAAAAACATATAATTGACCAAATACATTTCTAAACAAAATGCGTATGTAGATATACGGTACCTACCTAGTGCGTGAAAATTTCAAAAATAAATAAATGCACATACATTTTCTTTACTTGTATTTAATAATTAATAAATATATGGGTATTAGCTTTTTTAAATTTTGATGTTAATTTCTGTCGCTGCCGAATTGATATTTTTAATTGTGAGATGTCAAATTTTACACATCATATGCGACTACTGTAGGGCTCGTTCGCTTTTTTATTTATTTGTTTTATCAATCAACGCCTAGGTATGTGGATATTTACATTTTACATGTAGGTACATCCTCATTTTTAATCCTTTCCAAATCCTTGCTCTTACACCAAAAAGGACGTACGAATTACCAAACGAATTTTTTCCGTAAGAAATAAAGGGAAAATGATTAAGGCAATGAGTAAGGTCTGGAAATGCCATCAAAATTCACCACTTTTTCTCATACCTTCTCTTGCGTGTGATATCACATTTTTATATCAAAAGATATCAAATTAAAATTTATTAATTTTTTCAATATTTATCTTTATTATCTTATCTTATTCTTATCTTCTCTAATACATTGTACAATCTTTAAGTAACATATATAGAATATTATAAACTTATTCGCATACGAAAAACAAAATTATTAAAACCTTGCAAAATTTTCAAACAAATTCTTTTATATGGTTGTAAGAATGTATATATAGGGTGTCCCGTATCTCGACGTCAACCTGAAATCGGGTGATAGTCCAAGTCATAATAGTTCTCAGAAAAAAAATTAAAAAAATTAAAAAAACAGTCAGTTAAAACTGGGCAAAGTATTGATTTTGAATACTTGGTTTGGTCAAAAAGTGACATCCAAGCTAGAGTAGTTGGCTTTGAATTTTGGACAAAAGTTTACAGAAGCATTATTCAGGATTACATAATAATAATAAAAATGAAGAAAAATAAAGATTTATAGCAACACGAGTGAAAAGACCGTCACAGGGTGTAGATTTTTTTTTTAAATACTTATAGGTTTTCCGAAACATGTAGGTGTAATTAATCAAATAATATAAGTAGATACTTACAAATAATACAATCAATATTTTAAGCGTAGATTTACTGCCTTTTAGCTTAGTGGGGCAGTATAGTCAAGAAAAGTCGAATCTATATATACATATATGTAAATGTACTTATGCCACAAGGATTATAATTTTTAAATAATTATCGCGTCTGCCTTGAGCATTGCCGGATTTTTTGCTGTATCTTCTAAATATGTATACTATAAAGTAACGCATACATGTTAACTTACTTTTTATTTTTTATTGCATATAAATTGCATTATCACGCGAGCGTCATATGCAATCTTGGCCTTTTACGTACATGCTGATAGATATGAACGGCACCATACTTGGAGATGTTTTTCTATGGCCTCGATAAATATATATATATATATATATATATATAATAAAACGGTAGCGTCGTATGCATTATTCTGACTCAGTATGTATTTAATAACGGTGAATCACCAATTGATACGAGGCTGCAGTCAGATTTCTCTAAAACTTATTTATTTTTATTCGGCTTTAAAGTAATCATTGCGTTGAATCTCACTCACTCTCTCTAAACTCTTAGACACTTAAATTTTATTACCAATATTATAATGAAATCACTTTTTTTTTAATATCGTGGTCAATGAACAAAACCAGGTTGAAGTTTCACGTTTATTTATTTGGAAATAGTGATCGTTAATTTACTTGTCGCGACGTCAAAATTTCTACGCGAGATATTTTAGATTAGTGCTTTCAATTTCATTATTGGATTTTGCACAAATAGTCACCAAATTACACACTTCACACTTCACACCAAAATTATTTTACATTATACATTGGATGATATACAAAATATGATATGCGAAACGCACTGTTAAAAGTGTGCCAGGAAAATTAAGTGTTTTCGCGGAGTGCACAATAGAAGTGGAAAACATTAGGTGGTTTTATTACGGTCTGGTCTAACCCCTGCAGAGTAAAACTAGGAATATTCATGAATTTTTTTTAATTGCAATTATTTTGAATGTCTACTGAATTTTCGCTTGCTTCACGAATTACATAGTGCATATATATATATATATATATATATATATATATATATATATATATATATATATATATATTAGGTCCTTACATATGAAATTGGCGTTTAGTATGGGAGGAACATAAAGCCGATTTTTTTTTATTATAATATATTTATTTAATCAAAGTATGTACCATTGCTATCTATGCACTTTTGCCATCTCATAGGTAGTTCATCGATCCCTTTACTAAAAAAACCATTCGGACGGGAATCAATAAAATCTTTGAAGGCGGTTTGGACTGCCCCATCGGAGTTGAATTTTTTCCTTTGCAAGAAGTTATCCAAATTTCGAAAAAAATGGTAATCTGTTGGGGCAAGGTCCGGAGAGTACGGTGGATGTCTTAGACATTCCAATTGAAGCTCCTCTAATTTGGTAGCCGTCTGTTGTGCAGTGTGTGGTCTAGCGTTATCATGAAGCAGCAGTGGCCTAGAGCGATTAACCAGCCTCGGTTGTTTAGCAGCTAGCTTTTCCATCATGGTTTGCAGTTGCTGACAATAGACATCTGCCGTAATCGTCTGGCCAGATTTAAGAAAGCTGTAGTGAACGACACCAGCACTAGTCCACCAAACGCTCACAAGTAACTTTTTTGGAGTCAATTTTCGCTTGGGGCATGGTTTGGCTGGTTCGGCAGGGTTCAGCCATTGCGATGAGCGCTTCCGATTATCGTACAGGATCCACTTTTCATCACAGGTAATGATTCGATTTAAAATCCCTTCATTATTGTGCCGGTTGAGTAATGCAACGCAGCAGTCAACGTGAGTTTGTTGATTTGCTTCACTCAATTCGTGAGGTACCCACCTTTCAAGCTTTTTCACCTTACCAATTTGCTTCAAGTGAATTAAAACAGTTTTATCACTAACACCGCAGCCTGCAGCTAACTCGGATGTGGTTTGCGATGGATCCGCTTCCACAATAGCCTTCAATTCTTCATTATCAACTTTGGTCTCCGGCCGTCCACGGGGCTTGTTCTGCAGGTCGAAATTTCCAGAACGAAAACGTTGGAACCAAAAACGCACTGTGTTTTCTTTTGCGGCACCGTCGCCATACACATCATTAATCCTTCGAGCTGTTTCTGCAGCACTGGTGCCACGGTGGAACTCGTACTTGTAAATAACG
>JADDOH010007523.1:0-28146 GCA_016648135.1 Agrypnia vestita
TTTTCATTAATTATAATAACAATTGTAAGAAAAATCAATTAATTATAGATACACACAACCAGCAATCATGTTTTCAATTCTATCAAACTAAATATTACAATTTGTTAATAAAGTTTGTAAACATGAATGAAAAGTGTACTATTTATTTAACGGTTTTCAAAAATTTGTAATATTGAAATTATGGTTTGCATAAAATTATAAGTAAACGATTTCATCACATCGCGCAGTTTGTGATTGTTCCGAAGTATTTCATCAATTTATTAAAATGTGTATTTAATCGTGTTCGCGATTAATTTTAACCAACCACACAATTAGTTTCGAAATCGAATTGAACAATACAAATAATAAAGATAGGTAAATAATAATAAAATATTTATCATCATTCAAAATCAAATATATAATAAATTGTCTTTGGTTTAAGGGCTGATTATTTGAAGTATTTCTAAAGAAATAAAAGTTAAGAAAAAAATATACATTTTTGTATTTTCTACCAATAAAAATATCCGTTTTCGTTTTTTTCAGATCGCAAATTTCAACAAACTCAACAAAGACATCAAATTTCAAAACCTATATTTTTCTTAACTATTACTCTAACTAACGATCAAACAATCAGCCCCAAGACAATATATTTATAACTTTTTGAAAAAACAAACATAAAAGAAATGGTAAAAAATATAAAATAAAACATTGATTGAATTGTTTTATATGATTTTTTCTTCAAAATATAGAAAAATTATTTTGTATATTTATTTATGGTTTTTGTGTTTAATTTGTAGAACTCCATATTTATTTTTTGCGAAATTTAAAATAAATTAAATTTTAATAAATATTATTATTAAGTTCTACGGGTAAACTATTTTTAGGTGTTACAGCTGTTTCGGCTTGTAAGGCCATTATCAAACAAAAAAACCGAAACAGCTGTAACACCTAAAAATAGTTAACCCATAGAACTTAATAATAATATTTACTAAGATTTAATTTATTTTAAATTTCGTTAAAAATTATTTTGTGGTGACATAATTACAATTAATATAAAATAACTTTGTAAACACCACTTTTTTATGGAATTTTATTATTTTTTTATTTCAATAAAAAAGTGGTGTTTACAAAGTTTTTTTATATTAATTGTTTTATATGAGTTAAATTATAAGAAATTTACACTTTTTCCAACAAATAAATGAAAATAGTTAAAGAAATTAATTTAAAAAAGTATCAAGATATATTATTGATGTCTCATAGAGAGGATATATGTATTTTTTATGGGAAAGTAGATATGGAAGTCTTGGGTGTTCATAGGTCTTTCAACCTATCATACGGCTGGCTTAAGTAATCACTTTACACAATGTAACCCACGACGGAATACCAAATTTTTTAGTTTTATACATTTAAGTTTTACAAACCGTTTAATATGTATGTTGTAATTATTCTTAGCGCGACCGGCTTCCAAAGCTTTTTCATTCCCCTTAATTAACCACTGATGTCACTAATGAGATATCTATTTTTGATTGGAATTTTTTTAAAGCAATATCCTTTATAAATATAATTTCGTCTCTATGATACATCTATAATATATCTTGATTAATGATGTCCCTGGGACAAAACCTAGTACTGTGTTCTGAAAAATTTGGACAAACTCAAAATATTCTTAGAAAAGTATATTCATTCCTAGAAGTCAATAAGTATTCGGAAAAAATAGAAGTTGATACACACTGAAATTGATCCTGTAATGTTAGTGATGAACATGAAAAATGCTGTTTTGAAAATGTAGGCAGCAAATGAACTCACTGCAGTGAAGGATCCGTTCCAGCCAGGGCGGCCGTCCGCGTCGGGATCTCTGCACCTTTCGGAATTGTTGGCCTTGCGGGTCCCGGCCCTGCCGATGCTGGCAGTCGGCCCGGCGTTCCCCCCCACGGGGTCGAACTCCCCGGGGCTGGAGACGGTCAGCCGCGCCTTCGTCTTCATGGCGTCAGATATCGGGACCTTCGCCCTGGCCGCGTCAGAGTGACTTTTGTAGCAAAACTCTATAAGGGCCACGAACAGGGCCACCAGGAGGCCGCCGATCAGGATGTAGAATATTCCAGCCACGTTGCTGAGGGACAGTTCGTTACGGGAAGTGTCCTGAAAATTAAATTATAAAGTTATTAGGTAATTGTGATAAATAATTAGTTACATATAGAAATTTTAAATTTCAGGAGACATAAATCAAAGATTGTAATAGATAATTAATGATGTGACGAAGCATGATCTTTCCGGATTCCTAGATAAAAATTCTATATCCTTTGATCGTTAAACTTTGTCCATATTTCTTATCGTATATTGTAAATATAAAGTCATATATATAATTTATTATCTCCAATGCAAAATAAATATTTTATATATTTCTTTCTGACAATCCACGTATATTATTTTATTATTTGCGATAATTTTGATAGGCGATTGAATAAATTATAATTTAGAAAAAATTGGATATTTTTAAATAAAGTAAACTGCAAGATATTAATAATTAATAAACATTAGCACCAACGCATTATAATAAATTTAGATGGTAGATAAATATACAATGGTCGTCAGCGCATGAATGATTACGACCCTAAAGTAAGATTTATATCGTGAAGTATATACTTGTTTGTCGCCATGTTTGCACTCGGTTCGGTCGTACCACCATTTGTTCGTGAGCTTCGTGAGTTCCCCATTTTCCTTCAGAGAAAGCACTGCTAGATTGATTCCATCCCTGCAAATTAGATCAGATAATATTTAAAATGAACTTTGCAACACTTTGGACCCTTTCGTTGATCGAAAAAATAGCCGCGCAGCTTTCAGAAACCCTAAAATATAATATTCATTATTCAAGATTCATCTTTCTTCGTTCAGATCATAACAAAACAACGAATTTCATCATTAAAATAATCTTTAAAATATCTCATATAGGACGCAATATACGCAATAACAACAAATACACACAAGTGAGCATCAACAAGTAAAGAAAAACTTTCGCAATAAATTAAACATTTGGAAAGGTTACGCAAGCACATTAAACGTGGATATTTTTCAAAACTCTGTTAAATAAATATTCGCAAAGCTGTAATAATTTAACAGAAATCTTTAATAATAAAAAATACGCGCTCTACAGGAATACAGCGAATCGCACACATACAATTGTAATACAAAATTGTTATTCAATTCATGATATTTTTATTTATTGCCGCAAAAACGAGCCACCAAAAAAAGTTTGTTTCCAGCATTATAACTTGTAATCCATATGAATTAACAAAGCAAATAAGTTTTGTTGAATGCGTCCACAGTGGAATCGATTTCTCCGCTGCAAACGTAAAACAATTTAATTCTACACGTATGGTAAGCAATTAAAAATGTTTTATGAGCACTCGTGATTATTATTTTAACGCGAGGATTTATTTTGAATCGACATAGGGATAAAATTTTTATGGCAAATACCCAATGCTTATATCGGATGCCGATATATTTCACAAGTTGTTCCGACTTTACGGGAGAGGTTTTACAGTGACCCCGCGCACGGTTTATAAGCGATATAAATTATCCATTCTTTGATAAATTCTAACACCCGAGAAAGCACACATACCTATAACTTGTATTACTTTATTATTAACGTCGGCGGGGGAGTTGTAGAGACACGGATAAAAAATAAAGTTAAGAGGAATTTCACAAGACGTAAAAGGACTCCATTACGTTTGAAGCCTTTTCACATAATAAAAAATATTAATAAGAAAACGTTATTTTTCGAAGGTTACCATTTTATTTACAGGATGTAAAAGGTACACTTAATCTCCAGAAAATGTATTTTATTGATTGGATTACATTTAAATAAGTATGACCGAGTGAGAGAGAGAAATAAAATGATTACGTAATACTAAAACGATTATTGTTGAATAAATTTAAGATACATTAATGTAATAGTATTGTATTTGTAATTTACAATCTCCGATGATCCAGCAGTATCCTTTACCAATCGTTTTTACAATTGACCACAAATCTCACAATCATAGTCACAATAATAGTTAATGTGGGATATCTGTGACGGATTGTGTGGGATTTTTTTCGTAATAGAAGATAATAATATTGTATGCCTGCCTTCACTCCTATTGGTAAGTTATTTAATATTTAATAATTTCAGATTGTTTTATGACATTAGCTCAGGAATCCATTAACCTAATAAATTTGTTTAAAATTGATTAAAAACTTAAATGTTATATTAAAAGCTAATGAACTGTTATCTTATTTGCCTCGTACGAATTTCATCAAAAACTAAACTTTTGACAGAGTACCGCAACACTCCTATCTTTCTGTTATAAAGTCACGACCAACAAATTTAATTAGCGCAGCGACAGCTATTCGCACCAGAAAAGATGATTCCCCTTCACACACGGTATCTCCTTTATACTCGATCCGTACCGCTACCTGAATAGAAAATAAGGTGTTTCATTAAATTAAGTTTATCTCGCAAACTTCATCAAAAAGTTAAAGGGATATCTTAACAAAACATCATTGCTTAGTACAGGCGCGAAGCACTAAGAGGGAAGGTATGGAAAACATACAAACAAAAACTTAAATTGCGTTCAGTAGCAATGTTATAAGTGCTCTGACGATACGTTAACTCTTAACTCCACACTTATATTATTCAGAAAGTCGTAGAGTTAGTAAAAATAAATAATATAACAATTATGCTCAATTCAAGTATTATTCCAAGTACTTTAATGAAGTTCATATGAATGTGTAATATAATATATATATATATGTAATATACACATTCATGCGACATCATTTTTCACTACTGTTTGCCTAAAGCCTCTAGGATAAAATTTGATTGAGTTTTCTGGTTTAAATTTTCTCGAAATAATTACCGCACGATATTAAAATTCATTAAACAATATATCCATGACCTACCTCAATGGTGAACCCAAGGGTGTAGCCACACCAAACCCCTTGGCGTCCAAGTTTCTGCCGACTTTCATCGTGTCGCAGGGCTGCCTCTCGTTGGTGTAATCGTTCTTGGGCGACTCCATCAGGAGCGCGTACTTCCCTTTGGAGGTGCGGACCCTGCGGATGCCCTCGTCGTAGGTGTGGACAAATACGTGTTTGCGAGAGTTCATGTATTCCCACATCTTGCTGTACAGAGTTATCTGAGATCGCTGAAATGATGTACTTAAATATTAAATTGTGCGCAACAGGTTTATTACAAATAACATAAAACAGTGGGTGAAAATAATACGATAAGCCCAGAATTACTTCGATACATAATAAAGGTTAACAGTCCTTAATTATTAGTTTTTTAAATGTGAAATCGTCCCTGGCGGAATCCGCTAAATTCTTAGGGCTGAATAAAATAAAGGGATACCCTGAATACAATCTGAAATTTAATTAACTTATTCTAATACCGCTCAGCCTCCTTCTACTCGAGTCCCTAATGTTAATAAGGTTAATAAGGTAGAGTAAGTAACCGCCATAAGCATAAAACTTCACATCGCGTATAACGTTGAGTCTAGCTCTTGGGTTTTGATTTAATTTTGAAGTCTACTGTCGAAATTAAAAATACTAAATCTAATTTTAGATCTTTATAAGCGCATACATACAAACCGAGAATGAATGATTTTAATTATGCCACTTTTATGGATTTACGATGCTAAAATTGTCATATAATGTACGTACAAGTGCACACGGTGATCAAAAAAAAAAGTTAATAATAAGCTAGAGTAGGTATAAAACCCGCTACAATAATTTATTTTTCCTATAGAAGCCATGTGAGACTCGGATAAGGCGTGAGATATTATAACTAATTAATATATATTATAAAATGATATATCGTCATATTCTTCTATCTTGGTACACCACTTTTGCGTCGGCTGCATTCATGCATCTTCTCATGCATGCTCTACGGTTGTTGTAATTTTAAAGACGCTAAATGTCTAAGGAATATTTCACACACTTATTATTGAAACGTTCCTTAATTCTCATTAATCAATGCTGTACCTTTAGTTTAGACCACTCCTCGTAAATTCCGTTCAATGTTCGCTCATAGAAACTCTTCGTCCGGTATTCTTCCATTATTTCGCTGGTATCACTGGTAGTCTTGATGAGTTTGCTCGTTTACTAGTTTCGGGAATTGTAATATCACGAATCATTGATCACACTTTTTTTACGCTACAAAGATGTCTTCTTATGGTCTGAATTGCCTTAGCCCGTGTCGCGTAACGCCCTTTATAGCTGAATTCCTCAGTCAAATTTGTTCTAGAGATAACGAGAAGCCTTTTGCATATTCTAGACTCTTCTGTATTTTACTGTGTGATGGAATGTTGTAGAATTCTCTAGAGAGATAACGCGGTCACGGATGAATGAGCCTGAATTTCGTGCGTAGCAGTTTGCGAATGATTGACCGCCATTGCATGACGTTACTTGATTGTTATCAGCATTTAGTAGACTTTAATATATATACATATATATATTTTTTCAATTAAAAAAATTTTTTTTGATAACGGCACATTAAAAATGTTTTTTTTTCAATTGAAATCAAATCACGCTAAATTAGTGGGTTAATCTACGGTCTCCGTGACCGTATTACGTGGGAGAGAATAAATTAATGGCGTGCAAATGAGAAAGCGCTGTGTAGATGTTAATGGATCTCTCACAACCGTCGCCCTATTCGCAATCCCTCGGGCTTAAAACCTCAATCAGATAGGACTCTATGTATTGCTTGTTTGTGTGTATAATTATGCGGGAGTTTTAAACTTTCTCCCGCTGACATCACGCGAGAGTTCAAGCATGTGTTCAACTTAAAAGATAAACGGATTATTTTGAAATGAACATATTCAAAGATAGCATTGCAAACTTTATTAATTTATTTATATTTTTTGCTACACAGATTATCAACAGGTCTTTGATGACCTTGATAAACAGTGCTAATGGGATGTCAAAACATTTTATGATAATAATAATGAGGGCAGATCCACTGCTTTTCCAGGACCGTTTTATAAGCAAAAGCTCCTATATCGATCCTACTCATTCGCGCCATTTTTTGGCATTTTTTAATGCTAAAGGCAGCCGTGCAACCCAGCATTGCAAAGCAAAACTGGGCCGCACGGCTGCCATCCAAAATTTTGCCCTCATTGTCCCGTCAGTTCACTTCTTTATTATTCAAAAATATACATAAACCACCAAAATATTTCAACACAGTAAATATAAAGGCACAAAGAATACACAGGATGTAAGGAGTAAACAGGTCGGGACATTTGAGGGCATAGGAAAAGAAAACCCCCTTTTGGGTAAAATAGACAGCACAAAAATAAGTACATAGAAATATGGACTTACGCATGATAATAATAGCTTTCCTTACCCGGCGTTGAACGGGTTAAGGATTAAGTTGAAAATAAAATGTAGGGGGGAACAATGGTTCCATTGTTTTGCAAAGCCTCTAATTAAAACCAAGGGGTGGGGAAGAGGTAAGGTAAGGAATTTAATTCTCGTGTTTAAAAATGAGGGGCATATCGTAGCATTATATTTGTGTAGTGAAAAATGATATAAAGTAATTAAAGTGAAGTGTATCTAGAAAAATTTGATTATTAACTTAAGTTAAGCAGGTATTGTTAACATTAAAATAAGAATTTTTTATATCGTTGATGAGAATGATTTTGTGAGTAGCTTTTTCAATTATGTTTCGAAATTTCTATATTTTTTTCTGCCTTCATTTCATTGGGAAGATCATTAAAAATGATACTCCTTGATAGCTGAAATGATGTTGTGCTGTGCTAGTATTACATTTAGAAATAAAGAATTCCAGCTCATCTCGGTCTATTACTAAAACTGCTTAAACCATTATTATTGATATACATTTTGTGAATTTGAAGAATTGCAATTTTTTGATAAATTAGATTAATGTTTGGGACATAAAAATTTTTGAAAGGTTTCCCTGTTGGGAATATTGAAAGTTTCCTCAAAATCGCCTTGATAATTAGAAAATAGTCTCTGAACTATTTTCTCTGGAAGTATATTAGACCTAAGGGTCCCACTCCAACTATTCTATACTGTAAAATGGACTGGGCAAACGCAAAGTATACCAAATTCAACATGTTTATTGATAAGATATTTCGTAGCCGTATGAATACGTTGAGTTTTCTCATCCTAGTGAGTGATTTATTTTAAATATTTCAAGCAACTTTGCTTTTGCAGCAAAGGTTAAAAATTTTTGATTCCTATGTTACAGTATACATAAATATAGCCTCTGGTAATGATACCTTTATATTTGTTTATTATTTTAGTTCAGAAATCAGAAACACTACAAAATATAACATGACAAATTAAAATTTGTGTATGATAATGATATGATGCATAGAGTTTCCTGTATTTTTAAACTGAACGAAATGGTGGACCTTTAATGAAATGATGTAAAAGAGATTTGAAGGTTTAACGATCCGGAAACAACCTTTAAACCATAACATAACATTGCAATGCTTTAGCCATACCAAGAGATACACTGAAAAATAATAGGCCCTGAATCTTATCATACAAGGCCAATTTGCGAGCAGAAGAATTTTTTGGCTGAAAAATCAAAGGCATTAGTACAATTACTTTGAGGTGCCACGAAGATATTGATCCAACATGATCGAAACCATTGTTGTTTCTTCGATAATAGGACAAGCACTATTGGAAAAGTAAGAAGAAAAGTAAAATAAATTATTATAAAACATGTTATTATCATTCGAGTTGTTCATGGGCTTCATGAGTCATACAACAATCCCAATCAAGAGCGTCTTACGAGTTTAGTTTATATTAAGCGTTTAATCTCAGACTGAGTCATGAAGAATGTTCAAGTTTACGTTAAAGTTGGCATTACTGAATGACTTTTTATTTCATAAGTTTATCATTCTAGGTAGACATGGAAGTGATTTAATTGGGTTATTAATAGTAATACTAAAAACTGTAATGTTTCAATAATAATTTGAGATTAACTAACCGCACCCCAGTGAAAAATCACGGGACATAATAATTTACGGATTTAGAAGTTGAACATTCACGAATAGAAAACCCTTTTTTTTAAACTGACTATTCGCTTAAACCTAAAACCAAATATAATAAAACAATAATATAAACATGTCAAGACCATGTAATTTCAACCTTTGCGTATTGCTTGAGCCACGCGTTCATTGCATGTCACACTCTAATTATTATCTAAACTTTTAATTCCAGCAAGGTACGATTTACGGACTGACAGACAGACGGACAACAAAATTATTTTATTAAGATAAAATAAAATAGAGGTTCTCTATAAATGCAAGGCTTCGAAGCGTCGTTGAGCCAAGATTAATATTTTCCAATTTTCAAGCATTGTGACCAAAATTAATAAGGGTGATTCTTGATCGTTCACCGTTTTTATTGTCCATGGAGTTTGAAACATTCTAAGAGACGCGATGAAGGATGACGTAGAGTTTTTGCTGAGTTCATTCACTGAAAGTCTGTTGGCGCGCTGCTGAGGTCCTTTCGATTAGATGGTGAAGACCAGACTGCCCCTTTTCGTATTTCGAGTTTTAAGATATATTAAGTATATACCTACGCCGTCTGAAGCAATTGCAAAAGGTCGCTGGCGAGACATTAACTATGGTTGCAGTATTGTGCTCTCTTGGATAGCCCCGTCCACAGTTTGTTTACTTACTTTTTCAAATTGACTCAGCAGTATTGCCATAACAACAACAAAAATACTTGACATACATGATATGTGGCGCAATCATTTGAAATTAATTGAATATCGGAATTGGATCAAGTATGTGTGAACAAGAGAAATCACTCGTATGACAAACAATAACTAATATGCGCGACCCGAGTCTCTATAGACATACCTATATAATTAGTTATTACTATCACGAAAAAACAATTATTTATAACAAATAAAATTAAAAAAAAACTTTGTTTTTAATATTATTTAATTTAATTAAAATATCTACATGATTCAGGAGCGATGCACCTTTCCCCAGGACCATTAATATTATTTTATTTTATCTTATTCAAATTCAATTTTGAATTCAATTCGATGTACGTAAAATTGATTCTTTCAATTTTGACTAGGATAAATTAATTATTAAAAAAGTAACCCATAAAAACCAAGTTTTTATTATACTCCCTTTCTCATTTACTAGTGGAAACTGGTTTGGCGCTTAACCAACGCGTTGGGCTTCGGTCGAGCGACGCTCCAAAACGGAGTAATAAAAAATTTCAAAAATCTAAAATTATACTATAATCAGGTTCCGTGTCTACAAGACGCGTTAAAATAGTTTCATACAACTTAGTAAGTTGTAGGAAAAAATCATTAAAAATACCATTATTATTATTATTTTTTAACGAAAATTTGATAAATCTTCTTGATCGTCGCCACGAGTCTGCTTGCAAAGTTTCAGCTCGATTGAATCACGGGAAAAGGTTTAAAAATCGATCCAAACTTTTTTCGTCAAGCAAGCAGACGCCACGAGTTAATTAATATAAAGGGAGTAAAAAACTAACCCATAAAAACAAACTTTTTATTTTACTCCCTTTCTTTGTAAATTAAGTTAACCACCATGTAATAATTGATTGACCGAAAATGAAACATGTCTAGACAAACATCTATGTCAAACATCTCAAAAAATGTCTCTTTATTAATTGATTTCTTCCCAAAAACCGAAGTGTGCTGTCAACTGTGAACCAATTGTCATATTTTCGAAATTCGTAGTTAAGTACCTATTATACCTATCGTCGGAGTAATTCAAATTTTAAATATTCCGTGACGTTATCGGGCCGCCGGCGCCGTTAGAAGTAATCAAACTTTTTTAATGATTCCAATTTGAAAAAACCATTTAAAATTTCTAAAAATCCAAAATTATACGATAATTATTATTATTTTTAACGAAAATTTGATATATATTCTTGATCGTCGCCACGAGTCTTCTTGCAAAGTTTCAGCTCGATTGGATCACGGGAAAAGGTCCAAAGTTTTTTCGACTGCAAGCAGGCAAGCAGCAAGCAGACGCCACGAGTTAATTAAAGGGAGTAAAAAAAAGAGTTTCGCATTAAATTTGATGAAAGCTCCAAACCATAATGAATATAATAAATATCTATAGCAAATATACGAGATAAACCATTGCAAAGTTAGCAAGAAGTAAATTTATTATCCTATTATTAAATAGAATGGGTTAGGTTAAAATTAAAATTCTGATTGTTGACATTAATTGATTGATTGTAACTTTGGATCGATTTGTGACCCTTTTCCCGTGATCCAATCGAGCTGAAACTTTGTAAGAAGACTCGTGGCGACGATCAAGAATATCTATCAAATTTTCGTTAAAAAATAATAATAATTATCGTATAATTTTGGATTTAACCAAAAGTGTGCTTCACTGAACACATTTGATTATAAAATTTAAACCTCCAGATTACGCCATGTACGCGCCAGCCACGGCAATTATGTGTCCAAAATTATATTTAAATATTGATGCCATAAAATTATCTGTCAAATAAAGCTAATTTTATGGATAATTAAAACATTGTTTTGTGTTTTATTTCAATTTAAAGTTCTCCGTCTCTAAAAAATGCACCCTTTTCTTACTTAAAATATACTTAAATTTCTTATGGTAACACAAGGTGGTGACAGCCATGCTTGCCACGGGTCTTTTCTTTCACGGTCTTAAAGGTCGACGTCCAAACCTCGACCCCACAAAACATATGGAAATAATATAGCTCATTGTTTTGAGGCTGTGACGAAAGTCACGTGCGGTCCACTTGGCATATGTGACTTCACTGTATTAGTAAAAGGTCGACCTTAGTCAGTTGACCACACGGTGGATGTTCCCAAACTTGTTATTATGTACATTTGTTTGGGAATGTTTCCGTGGGATGGAGACTTAATCCCGGCGAATTTTGTTTTAAGAGAAAGGAAAATGGAAAGATCTTAAGATGAAAGCAGGTGAATAATCTCCATCACAGTAATACTGTATTTTACTGTGTCAGAATTTATTTTAAATCTTAAAAGCTGCGGAATATAGTCAATATTTCATTTAGAATGTACGAGATCCAATAATGGTAAAAAGAGAATTCGGAGAAATTACACATGATCGGAACCCCTCGTGTTATGTCAAAGACACTATAAAACGTTCTTGAACGCCCTACAACACTGTGGAAATGTCTATAATACTCGGGAAACGTCTGACGTGGTCCGGAAGCAACAGAAATATTCTCGCAGACGCTAATAATGTGTGAAATGGACTCAAAGGTTCGAAAAGCCAACGTGTTTAGTATAAAAGGCGGAGGCAGTATCGCGGCGGATCAAGATTATTTTGATCTTTAACCAACGCGACTTTAAAACCATAGCGAACGCAGGGCAACCGACGCCAGATTGATCGAAGTAATAATAAAAAAAATGAGCCCAGAAAACAAAATCATCAAAATCAATAACAATAATATTGAATTAGTAGTATATATATTATATATATATATATATATTAGTATATATACTAATATATAATATATATTTTAAATCTAAGGCTTTCACGGGTACAATATATGTTAGTTCTAACTACTTTGGGTTGGATTTTCTAATTAGAATTAGAAAATCCAACCTTCTCAATATTGTATAATGACGATAATAAAGTAAATATACGGATTACTAGAAGATTACTAAGACACAAGATAAAAATTGACAAAGAAAATCAAAAAACTGAATTGCCAAGATGAATAGAAATGAACTGGGCTGCTTTTGGCAAACTCAAACATATTTTTGGCAGAAAAAGATCACAATTAGTTTAAAAAGCATTTGATGACGTATGGAGTGGAGACGATGGCTTTTACAAATAAACGTGTGGAAAAGCTCAAATACACACAACTATATACGCAGAGATCCAAACTAGGCGTAAGCCTAAGAAATGATGAAGTTAGGTGCAAACTTAGAGTAGTGAATTTCATGGATCGTGTAGCGAAGTTAAAGTGGAAATTGGCAGGACATGTTGCAAGGCAAGATTCTACAAAACGGACTCCTCGATTTCTGAAATGGAGACCTTGGGAAAATAAAAGAGGTGTAGGAAGACCTCAAAAGAGATGAGCAGACGATATAGCCGCCGTGAGGGGAAAGAAATAACTACAACTATCAAATAACAAGGAAGGGCGGAAGGGTATGGAAGATGCCTAAATCCAGTAGTGGAGAGATGAATGCTGAGAAAGAAGAAGAAGAACAATAATGCTAGAATGAACGTGAGATATTAAAATAACGTGCGGAAGTGGAACGAGAAATTCGTGAATGTGATTAAAGCGTCGAAGTAGTGTAATAATCCCGTCTGTATGAAATATTCTAGAAGCATTAAGTATCTACAAAATTAAAAACCGTGTTGCAATTTTATCGTGTCCAGTGGTTTTGTGAATTTCTTAAAATAATTAATAAATCAGTAATTAATTTCTAGTGTTTTCGTTTGCCTCCCTCAGCCACGTATATTTGCGTTAGTCTAAATCACGCACTTAAATATAATAATATCACCGTGATATCAAGATGAAACTACTCAATGCGTGAAATTAGTAAATAAAAACTATCGCATAAAAACCAAGTTTTTACTATACTTCCTTTCTCATTGAATCATGTTTCGTGCCTACTGCACGCGTCGGGGTTATTCCTGATTTGTATTGATTCCAATTTGAAAAAACAATTAAAATTTCGATAAATCCAAAATTATACTATAATTATTAAAATTATTTAAACGAAAATTTGTTAGATCATTTTTATATTTGCCACGAGTCTGCCTACAAAGTTTCAGCTCTATTGGATCACGAGAAAAGGGTTTAAAATTGATCCAAAGTTTTTCCGGCAGAAAACAAACCCGCAGACGCTACGAGTTAAAAGAAAGGGAGTAAAAAAGGGATCAGAAATAAGTACCAAGGCTGTTTTTAGATCTGCACATAGGCCAACTTCAATATATGGCTAGTCACTTTAAATAGTAGTAACTACAATAAAAGAAGTAGACTACATAATATAAGAAGTAGAATGACAGACTCGATCTAAGGCAAATATTAATTTGAAGAAGCGACAAGGTAAGAGAAAAAATGTTTAGATACTCAAAAAATATTTTTCTTCCTTCGGATGTTTTATCTGGTGTTTTTTTAAAATATTTTTTTTACGAATGCAATGATTCCTTTGAGTTTGTACGATTACCACGACGAGACCGATATTGTCAATATACATGTCATTCGTAAATAAACCTGAATCAGCCACCTGCTGATTTGTGCAGAAGTTCTTGGATAATTCGATTCATCAGCTATGAATGTCAACACTCCAAACGATTCCGTGCATCTAAAAATACAGCATCACAATCATATCATCACAATAATGATAGATAATTGATTGTGACTTTATTCATTTTATTTGAAATTCAAGGAAGGAATAATTTTATTTTCAATGAAGAAATGTTTTTATTTTTAAAAATACATATTTTAATCTATCACAAACAATATTCAGTTTATTTAATAAATAAACTGTGATTAACCTCCGGTGCCATAAACAGAGTCGACATTGCCTTTAATAATGTAAATATACTAAAAATACAAAGTTCATATCTTAGGTATTCCTATTATTTATGAATTCAATAAAATAATTACAATACATAAATATTTACGGGTCAGAACAAATTAAAATGTTTTCTCGAAGAAATTTACCATAATTTCTCAATATGTATTTTTTTCTATGGAAAGGGGTGCAAGGAGCCGGATTCGATAGATTGACAATCTTTACTCTTTAGTAGCGACGGGAATTTTCGTTCAGTTGACTGAACTATCGTTCATCGAGTCGTTGAGTCGAGTGAACTGTTCATTTTCAATCTTTCGTTTTATTGTGTAGGATTGTAATAATTGATTGGGTGGGATTGTGACGAAAAATATATCTGACGGGGGCGTAGTTTTTTATCATTATTTTATCAGTTATTTATCATTACGAACTATTTGTGGAGGGGGGACTATTTAGGATTTAGGATTTGGGATTTCACTAATGTTCGAAAAGAGCAGTTTGTTCGTAAACGACCCTCTATTCTATAATAGCGACATGATATACGGCTACCAGATGCGTTGTACGCGTCTTCGTGCTGTCGTTGGTGATGACAAATATATTTTTCTTATTTTAAGTACTTTCGTACAGTAATTGATATATACAGGGTTATTGGGAAAATATTAATAACCTCGCAGGGCTATATTCCTGCTTTAATTATAAATCGAAAATATTCGAGCAACCTTGATCTAATATCAATAGTTATGGAGATATGAGACATCTATGTTAGCATTTTTTAAAAATATTTTTGACTTATTTTTAATAAAACATTTTACTATCATTACAGTAGCTTATATCGAAATTGAAAAATTCATTCCCTTTAATGCAAGTCAAATAAAATAATAAAAGTCTTCCGATTTTATTGCAAAGCATTCCAATTGGAATTTCTGCACGTTTTTATCACTTTTATAACTTGTTACCGTGATGATAATTCAACGTTTTGTAAAAAATAAGTAATAAATATTGAAAAAAAGTGCAAAAACTATTGAAATAAAGTAGACATTTGTTGGCATTAATTAAAAATAATAAGACGCTTCCATCTATTGTCAACGTGTGGCGCTTTACATTTTTCCTTTTTGTGCATTTTTGACATCTGTGCAGATATTCTGATAAATTGTAATCCGTTACACTTATAATAAATCAGGCAGTATTCAGTGATATACTTTTATTTCAACAAAAACTATTAAATGCAAACATTGATGTTGCGTAATTACATAAATATTGATATTAGGTTACGTCTGCTTGAACATTTTTGACTCATAATCAAGGCAGGAATATAGTCCTGCGAGTTTATTACTTTTTTCTAAATAACCCTGAACATATTTAATTTATTTAGTAATTGATTGATAAAGGCTGATGTTTATTAATAATGGCTAATTATGGTATTTATGTAATAATTTAATAACGGGTATTAAATTCCAAACCTAACTATTGTTTCAAAATTGATTCATGTTTAATTAAAATACGTTATCGAACTAAATTAAACAGGGTGTAGGAAATTCAGTCCTGCATCAACTATGAGAAAAGCATTAATTTTATGCATTGTTAGTTTTGGAAAGGAATGTTGAAAATGAATAGGTATATTTTGTACCGCGAACGACTTCTTCTTCTCATGCCCTATCCATTCAACAAACTTTGGCTATCATCATTTTATTCATTGCAGCCCAGAATAGCTCTTCGCTAAACTTGCCAAACTACTATATCAGGTTTTTCTGCCGTGATGTTTTCCTTTTTCTAGAGTAACGATCTTCAACAGTTTCTTCCTGCATTTTGAGATGCAATATCTCTTACCTACTTCTCTGGAAGTCTCATCACATGTCCGTGACATTACATTTTTCAGATTTTTATTGTTCTAGTTACTTATGTAATTTTTCGTCCCAACCATAACATTTCCATTCGTAACTCTGTATATCCAACTTATTTCGACCATTTTCTGTAAATCCACATTTCAAATGTGAAGGATTAACGTCATCATCCATACCTATAAAACTCAATGTCTATCTATCTGTCTGTTCTCTATACAAATCTACACCGTTTGTCGGATCTGATTCAAATTTTGACAGTAATTTTTAGGGACCCAGTGGTTAACATACCTATATACATAACGAACCATAACATTTCCATTCGAATCTCTGTATACCCAACTTATTTCGACCATTTTCTGTAGATCCACATTTCAAATGTGAAGGAATAACGTCATCATCCATACCAATAAAACTCAATGTCTGTCTGTCTGTCTGTTCTCTATACAAATCTGCACCTCATGACGTGACTCAAATTTTGGCACGTATTCTTAGGGACCGGTGGCTAACATAAGTGACATTTCACCGTTTACCCCCCCCCTCATCTGATATATTTTCCATGCAAATCTATACCGTTTGACCAATCTCACCCACATTTTGTATACTAATTCTTTAGGACCAGTCGGGTAATGTAGGTGACATTTTCCCGTGTCCATCTAACCCATTCCCCTCCAGATATATTTTCTGTACAAATCTACATTGCTTGACCGATTGGATCCGAATTTTGTATTCATATTCCCGACGGAAAAAATCCTATCCATCCCAGCCTTGATTAAATAGAAACGTTGTTTTAATTAGAGGCTTTACACAACAATGAAACCTGTTTTTCCTCCATAAGTTTATTTTCAACTTAGTCCTTAACCCATGAAATGCCGGGTATGAACAACTAGTTATAGATAAAAAGGAATTTATTAGTGTTCAAGAAATAAGATAAACTACATTTATAAGAAATGAGAACTTCCATTTTTTATGGGAAAGTAGGAATGAAAGTCTTTTGGGTGTTCATAGGGCTTACGACCTATAGGCTGGCTTAAGTGTTCACTCTACACAATATAACGTTCACCATTTCCATCCATGATAGAATATCACATCTATCAAAATTATGGAAGTTGTTTATATATTTAAATTTAACAACCTGTTTCACATGTATGTTCTAATTATCAGTAGCGCAACCAGCATCCAGAGCTTTGTCATTCCCCTTAATTAACCACAGATTCACAAATAACATATCTATTTTTGATTGAATTTTTTTTAAAGCAATTCCTTTGTATGTGTAATGAGGTTCTTCCGAATTATCAGCATTACACTAGATGAGCCAGCCCAAAGACTTCCATACCTACTTTCCCGTAAAAAAAATAATTTCGTCTCTATGAGACATCTATAAAATATTTTGGTTAATTATGTTCCTGGGACGAAATCCAGTACTACTAAAGAACTTTCACTTACTCTGAAGAAGTCCCAAGTAGATCCGTGATAAAGAGTGCCATATTGAACTTCCGTCTGCGCAGCCAGGTCCTCGGGCGAGTTGATGGGGGCCACCATCCTCTCCACGGTCAGGAAGGCGGCAAGATTGGCAGTATACGACGATATCAGAATCAAAGTAAAGAACCACCACACCGAACCGACAATGCGGCCAGAGATCGACCTAGAAATTAAATTTTGTTTTCTTTTAAGCCAATTGAATTAATCTGAAAGCAATATTTTTCTGCCATAAAATCAATCTTGAAAAACACTGTTTTCCTCTTTCCTGCAAAATTTTTCTAGGTTTTTTCAAATAATTTCTAGATGGGTTTTTGTGTTATTAAGCCATCGAAATGTAAATTTAAGACGGAAACGTTAACTTGAAGTAGCTAATTTGCTGCCGATCCACGTCGTTTCTTTTAACCCAAGTCATTAAGGTTCACTCGGTAGAGTAAACAACTGGTGTGATTAAAAACTATCCATTGAGGTTTCTTCAAATTTTAATTTCATTTTGTGGAAATTTAAGTTTTATTTTTTTCGACGTCATATTAAAAAACTCAACTTCATATTTCGCATTCAATTATAATTTTCTTTAACTATTTAAGCTCGTCGATACCAATAATGGCCAAACAGAAAAATTGCCTGAGTTAACAAACTGTTATTAACTGCCTTATATATCCCATTATCAATTAATTATCTTTAACTATTTAAGCTCGTCAATACCAATAATGGGTATTCGCCAAACAGAAAAATTGCCCGAGTTAATAACAAACTATCCACTGCCTTATATATACAATTTCAAATTAATTACCTTTAACTATTTAAGCTTGTCAATACCAATAATGGTTTATAGCCAAACAGAAAAATTGCCTGAGTTAATAACAAACTGTTCATTGCCTTATATATCCCATTATAAATATTTAAAAATCAAATAATGAACAATATTCTACGATGCGGTATGTGGATGATATGTATTTCCCAAGTGATGTGTTTATGACATATATATTACATCTATAACTTTAATAGTTATTTTTATTACGTTCAACATGATATGTTAATCTGATGTGACATGATATGTTAATCTTTTGTATTCGTTATTTGTCGTATTATAATAAGAATTATTAAAAATAAGTTTTGGATGTGAAATATAATTCAATATATGTACAGTGTTCGCATATACCTCGGTGAAATGTCGCATCCCTGTTGCATGAACGCTCCCAGAGAAAACCACAGCGAATTTAGGATGCTAAAGTCGTTCGCCATTGTATTCTGAAATTTTCAAATTACACCCGAGGTTTAGTGTCGCAATTAAAACTATTACTAAGGACATTGTCGGCACTGATCGTTTAAAATTTATCCAAACACATTATTCAGCTCTTGTATTGTAAAGTTACTTATTATTTTATATAATTGTACAAAAAGTAATACAGTGCCATTAACACACTTACAAATTGGGTCTGGAATCATTTATAGCCAACGATTTTCCCCGGCCACAATTCTTTGAAGAAATTTAAATCAGTATATTTTTAATGAATGTATTTATTTAATTATTTACAAAACATAGCTACATCTTAATAATATTACAATAGGAACTGTAAAATTAGCCAATTTAATTTTTCTATGAATTACTAATAGGTTATTAGCTTGTTGGTCTTGTGGTTAGGACTCTCGCCTAGTGATCCAAAGGTCGCAGGTTCGGATCTCACTCCAGACAAGCAAGTTAGTCCTATATTCATAGCACAAGCATTTAGTTTAATTTGAAAATAGTAAGAATATTGATATGACACGAATTCCGTGTACACATCTCTATTTAAAAAAAAATAAATAAAAAGATTAAAGATACAATCGGCCGTGTTCTGAAATAAGCAATATTGCTATTTCTGTATCTTGACAGTATTGTATAACATTGTAATGCCGCCAATTTTGTAGTTTTATGTTTGATAAGTTTGAAATTTATGAATATAATTCATAATTACTTAACCCATGTTTACGTTTTGGAGCTTCCTGTTTGATTGAAATCATTAATTTCAAACCCGTCAAACATGAAACGTCAAAATTGTCAGGATACAAAAATAGCAATATTGCTCATTTCAGAATGCGTCCGACTGTGTGTTTGATTTGATGAAATCGGAAGGGTGGCCATGAATTATTTAATCGATAAAAAACTCAATTAATAATGATTGATGAGAGGTTACCTGAGTTGTAGCGACGGGAGACATCTGATCGTGGTGTGGTACCTCGGTCGTTTGTATCATGCGCCATTCATATGGGGAAAATCGCGAAACCATGAACAAAACAATGCTGACACCGACATAACTGAAGATCACGCACACCTTATAAAAAAAAAAACAATAAAAAATCTTTAACGTTTGCGTGTAAGTCACTTTAAACACAACATAAAATTTTGATATTAAATAATTTTAAATATAAAATATTTTATTTTTAAGGGTACGATTTTTCGAATCATTTATATATAGATAATATACCAATTTTAGAAACGTTACATTGAAAGACAAAAAAAAAATGATCGGAACTCGAGTCAACCAGATAAAATATTTTGATATTATGTGTCTAACATAAATACATGGATGGAATTTGATCATTTCTGTATAATAGTTATAAATTTATTGGTAAAATAGCAATAACAAGTTCTGGGTTTGTATTTTTTCTATGTATTTGATTAAAGTTGGTATAACTTATTTGATCTGGGTAAATGACTTATATAAATATGTTTCTAATTAAAAACTTTCATACAAAGTCAATTAAAAGAAAATACTCATACAGGGTGTAACAGAGCTTGCAGCAGAAACTTAGCAGGTAGATTCCTGACAATGTTATGAGTCTAAAATGAACTATCATTACAGTATCGTATGTCGATTATAAAAAATTCATTCGCTTTAATACAAGTCGGATAAAATGATAAAAACCTCACAAAAATTTAAAACAGTTCTTTTTTACAAGGTTTTTTTCATTTAATCTAAGTTGTATTGAAGCAATGATTTTTTCATAATCTATATAAGTTATTGTAATGATAGTTAAACTTTTTGCAAAAAATAAACAAAAAATAAAGAAATATTGAAAAAAAATGCAAACTTATATTTAATAGATATTGCATATCTCCATAACTATTAATATTAGGTCATGGTTGCTTGAACATTTTAGAGTCATGACATAGGCAGGAATCTACCAGCCAAGTTTCTGCTGCTAGCTCTGGTACACCCTGTATTATCGTCTATTATCATTCTTCGTGATTATCCATTGCAAATCACATTTAAAAAATTCTCACTTGATCACCAACCGGTTCCGGTATAAACGAAAGGTCAAGGAACGGTGGTTCCGAAGTCGGTTGGTGTTACCAAAATACAGAAGTTTAAACCAAGTTAATTTACGTTTAATTTAATACAGAAAATCGTTCCGTGATAATTAAAACAAATTTAAATGTTTCCGAAGAGTACATAGGAAAAATTAATGTATAAAAAAAGTACTCAAAACTGGGATTTGACCCTAAAATTTTCTGTTGCCATTAGCTTCCAAGCGAGCTTAAGTGCAATTAAGCTAAGAATTTTGCCAACGTTACATCAGCAATAAAATGTAAAAGGGTTCGAGTTCCAATCCTGACTATATATTTTTGATAGATAGATTATTCCAGTATTAAAAATTTATATTTCTATGTGTATATGTGTAAAGCAGTTTATTTAAAAATGTATGTAATAAATTATTGAAAAATAATTGATATTATGTAGAAAATACCAAAAAACATCAAAAAAACATAAAGACGTTTATTTTAAAAACTTTTATGAATTGTACAGTTCTCGGTCGTTTGGTGGAATTTGGACAGGTTCCAAGCAAATATTAGTCTCGTTTGAGTTATTATACCGAATCCCGCAGTAACTCACAGTTTCCATTTACATGACGTCATTCTACACGTAAATATTATTACAAACATTTCTTATTACGGCAGTGAAAAATCAAACATAAAAATTAAATTTTCTATGTACGTACGGGTATAAAATTGTATTTTTATCATAGAAAAAATGCAACCATGTACGCATTATTATTATTATTATTATATAAAAGGGTTATAAAAGTAAATACAGCAATATCCAAAAAAAAAAAGTTTTGTTTGCAGTCACCGAGAAATAATTTATAAAGTACAGGATTCGAGATTTTATAGGAAATATAGCTCCATCTCTTCCAAAATCTTATTTCAAAATTCTAATAAAAAAAATACATCAACCCCAAGGATTTGTCACGTGACAAAATGGCCGCTTCGTTCTAAAGGAGAGTTTTAAAACTGAAACATATAGCAAAGACAACAATGTCCAATTATGAAAATAGGAATAGCAGCAATGTCTATTATTTGGTATCAAACAGAGCAATATCCATATTTGGAAGTTAAATATTTATTTCCCTTTAAAAATGGTGATATAAAAGGATATACCTAATAGAAAAACTGAGGTGGCAATCGTTTTTAAAAGCATATCTCAAAATTGATGAAGGTTTCATAGATTCAAGAGAAATTTCTTTGAGTAGTGACAGCCTTTTTGTATTTATCTCAGAAACGTTTCAACGGGATATTGCAGCCTTTGTTTTTATATATCTCACTAGCGACCCGACCCGGCTTAGCACGTTTGATGAAATTTTGTATGCAAAAATGGTCGGTGTAAGTTATCTTTAAAATAAAGATATATGCTACCGCGGATTTTTTGTAGATCTTTCTGAAGAAATGCAGATCATAACAGTAAAAACCGCATACAAATCCATTCAGAGGTTCTTGAGATTAGCGCGGTCTTACAGACAGACAGAGGGACAGACACTCGCCGGGGAATTTGTTTTTCCAATTGATTCAGCAACGTTTTAGATTGACATTTAAAAAATATTGATTGTATTATTTGTATGGACATATCTACTTGTTTAATATAATATCAATATTTTATAAGTCTTTAAATACAACAAATAAAAAGGGTCGCTCAGGTGGTTTAGACATGTAAAGGGAAATAAATGAGAAAAGTAAGTAATAAATGGGAAATAAGTAAGAAAAATACAAAAATGTATGAATGTGGATGAGGTGAGTGTTGTGTGTCAGGACAAAGGTATGTGCAGAACATCCTCCCTGCCTACTCTCGCGGAGAAATGGCGCAATAGTAAGTGATCTTAATCATTAATAAGATTTCAATCAAAAATTTTACGTTATGACTACCTTTTTGATTTTGATTTTGTAAACTTACTTTGTGGTAAATGTAAATATATAACATATGTAGTTAGTTGTATAAACCACATCAATTAATTAATGTGGTTTACATGATTATGTTATGTTAAGGTTAAGTAAGAAACAGTTATTTTTTAAATCACTTAAATATTCGTTTTGTAACAGAGAGAGTCAATTTGCTGTTTACATTTAAACTGAATGACAATGAAAATTTATTTGTTTGCTGGAATAGATAATAGATAGTTAGTTTGCGTCTGCCCTGACGAAGATACGGTGGTATCGAAACCGGTAAATGTAGAGTTACTAGTTAAGTGGTTAATACAGAGTTGTTTAATTAAAATTAATATTATATTAATTATTAATATATTTAAAAATACTTATTTATTCGACTTAAAAATCGAAAAAGTCTACAAGTAGCTACTGTGAGTGAACCGTACTGAAACGTGCGTTTCAATACTCGCACCATGGGGGAGAGGTTAAAAAACCCGTCACTGCAATTGAACTAATTATAAACTGGATAAGTATAATTCATCAATCATTTTTAATATTTTTTTTTGTTAGATAACATTCTGCCTTTGATCAAAATATATTTGTTTAATAAATCTAGGAAGTTTACTCTAATTTCAAAGAAACGCAGAGTTTTAATATTTGGTATTACAGAAGAGAACTTACCCAAATCTCCTTCGATAGCGGGTTAAGAAAGCTGAATACGCCTGGCTTCTGCTTCACTGGTTTTTTGATCATGATGGATATTCCCAAGGACATGAAAGGCTTGCTGAAGTCTATCACCCTCTCCCGTTCTGAGGTGATCGTCATTGATGCAATCGCAATATCAGCTTCCTGAAATGGTGGCAATAAATAAATTTCGAAGGCGTTGCGTTTTTACGACAAGGGAATAAACTTTTTATTTCATCTAGAGGGAAAAAATCGACGTATAACTAGTATTAAAGTTGCGAAGGCTAATTAACTCTTTGGTGTGACACAATAAATATCTAAAAATATCTAAATCTAAGTTTAGAACCACTTGAATTGATTTTCTTTTTAAAAAAAAATCATCAACATTCGCATCCATTCTATCTATTTTTTATAAATAAATAAAAATTGTAAAAATAAATTTAAAATAAAAATGAATTATTAATAAAACAATAATATTTGTTTTGATTATGAATATCTGCTTAGACATATTTAATGGGGAACCGCCGCCCAAAGTAGATACCAACGACATCTCGGGACGAGTGGTCGCACCAGCCACTGCGAGAGAAGATAACCAATACCGGGGCGCGGAACATGGGAGAAGTCCAAGGCCTACCCGCAGGACCAAAGATCAAGGATCGGGGCTTCAGGAGACCATTCTCATTTCACCAGCCGGCCAGACAGGACCTCTCCTACCAGCCCATCGACCGTAGAATCCGGGAATGCGTTTGAACCAAATTATAGTATTGGTACGCGTAAAATATTTTAACGTAAGACCGCGATATATTAAATACAAATCCATTTCATTACCTTTGTGACGTATTGAATATAGCTCAATTATTCCATGTAAGTGTTTTTCATAGTTTAATAAACCCTATGGATGATCCTCATCTAAGCTGAAAACGACGCGAACCGACGACGAACGAATAGACATAATAAGACGTATGTAAAGTGAGTGCATATGGATTACGTTCAATTAGTTATTGTGACATTGATAGAATCTGTATTTTGTATCGATATCAGTTAACACGGATGGCTTTTGAAGCGTCTTCATGACGACTACGGTGGTCTATTCTGTTATTACAGTTTATAATAAGAAATATCGTCGGTTGAGTTCTTCTTTGTGATGCCACTCTTGATGGCATCAGATATTGAAGAAGTCTGAAGAAGACTCGGTATGACTAGAAAAACTAAATTTCCAAAAATGGTAATGTTAGAAGCCTCTACAATGAACGAACATCTTCGAGAAGATGTATGTGTGTGGATTGAGTGAGAGAAAAGTGTGGTTCTTTATTATCTTTGTTGTTTTGTTGCTGAACTCTCAATTTGAATCTATAGATAATTTAAGAAAACAAAGTCATTATTTTACTGTTATTATTGTTATATTAAGGCGATCGTCTTCCAAAGTGAGTGAATTTCACATTTTTTTCTCATATCTTCTCTTGCGTTTTTTATCACATTTTCGTATGACAAAAATATCATATTAAAATTTATTTATCAGGTTTCATATCCATATATATGGGATTGCACGAACCTCCCCACATTCTGGAATAAAGTTATATTTATATATTTTAAATACGAACACTTTATTAAAGTGACACAAACTAAATTATCATTTAATAAATAACCAAGACTTTTTTTCTCAGTAATATTACATACCTAGTAAACGATTATACTAAACGTATTAAAATTATTGCACAATTTATTAGTTTATTTACGTACAATTTATATTTTAAAAACACTGATTTAAAAAAAAAAAATTTTTATGTGTTTTCAACCCTTTTCAAAAAAAAAGTCGACCACGTAGGTTGACAACTTTTTTTACTTCAATAATCAAAAGAATAGTTATTATTATATAAAAATAATAAAAAAATAATTGTTTGCGTATTTGTATTTAAAATATATGGAACCTAATGAATAAATTTTAATTAGATATCTTTGTCATACAAAAATGTGATAAAAAACTCAAGAGAAGATATGAGAAAAAATGATTAAATTTGCTCACTTAGGAAGTCGATTGCCTTAATTATTTAAGTTTAAAACTAATGTAAGTGGTATTTTAATATCTATGTTCTGAAAAAAAATTACTGGATTTTGTCCACAGAGGGATAATCAAGATAAATTAAAAAAATCTTACAGGATGGCCCAGAATTTATGATCTGGATGAGCCAGATGTTATTAGATGATCTTACGATGGAATTGGTGAATTTTGCATTGAGTGTAAAGTGATCACTTAAGCCAACTAATGCAGGTCGTAAGACCTGGGCCACCCTATAAAGGCATATATATGTTTCTCACATGAATAGCTTCGTCTCTATGAGACTTCTACAATTTATCTTAGTAATGTTTATAATTTAGAATTTAAACATAAGATTGAGAAACTTATAGACAAGTATTTTAGCAATACAGACTAATACACCTAGATTTTGAACCTAGTTATTCAAAAATGATTTTGAACATATAAGTTATTTTCAAATACCATACAAGTTCTAATAATAATTGTTTATTCTGTAGTTGTTTTAAAATATTATCATTAGATTTCAGTCGGGTTTCAACGGGTTTCAAAAATCTATTAATACTTTTAGTGGTATGATCGAATCAATGTACTCAGAAGATCGAGTTCAATTATTGTTAAAATAAAATTAATAAATTAAAAGTTATGCCCGTGATGTTTCGAAATTTGTATTCGTATCGCGCATTTTTTATTGGTTCACAAAAAAAAATCGTGAACGGTTCTTAGAGGAGTGATCATAAAAATGAAGAGTTACAATTTCTTACAAACTTTCTTTATAAAAACTGGTAGAGGGGTCGTTAAACGTGTGCGAACTGACTTAGCTTTGTGGAGGGAGAATCCGCTTTTTTACTGGATTGTGAATACGGTGTTGGCAGAAGTGACTTATTTTATGACGAAAGTTCTTTATTAAGTATAAATTTGCCAAGACTATAACGAATGTTCTGCCACTGTTATAGTTACATCAAATGTTTGTCAAAAAAAGAAACATTTAAGAAAATGTAAGCAAGTTAATTTGATATCACACTTTTTAAGATCAATTTCGAAATGTAGAAATGGTATTTTTTAGTAGAAAATACGAGGTATTATTCCATTAAGTTCTCTTGTACAATGTTTAACCGCAGCTACGAGACTTTAAACAATGATTCTCACTACTATATCATCACAGGATTTAAACTAAGTGATTTTAAGTAAGACAAAATACGGTAAAGACAGTTGTTGCATTGTTTCAAATTCGAATGAAACTCGAGTTACAAGGGACAATTGTAAACTTATTCTTTGAATGATAATACTCCTGTATTTTTATTTAATAACTTTTAATTACATCACAATGTCTCTTTTATATAAATTTTTTGATGAACTAAATAAATTTTTGTATAATTTTTTAATGGATAGTAGAACACAACTTTTACCTAAAAATACGGAGTTCAAAACAAAACAATCCAATAATAATTATTAATTTCGGTTCGTTTATTTTTTAATGAAATCACACTTTATCGTGGAATTCTTAATTAAAGAACAAAGTTTTTTGATTTTAAATTATGTAAGATTCATGAATTGTATATATTTAGCGTATGTAGAAAAGTATTTTTATTGTAGTTCCCAGGCAAGGAAATGTTCTGTGTATTAGGTCCTTAGATATGAAATTGGCGTTTAGTATGGAGGAACATAAAGCCGATTTTTTTTAATTATAATATATTTATTTAATCAAAGTATGTACCATTGCTATCTATGCACTTTTGCCATCTCATAGGTAGTTCATCGATCCCTTTACTAAAAAAACCATTCGGACGGGAATCAATAAAATCTTTGAAGGCGGTTTGGACTGCCCCATCGGAGATGAATTTTTTCCTTTACAAGAAGTAATCCAAATTTCGAAAAAAATGGTAATCTGTTGGGGCAAGGTCCGGAGAGTACGGTGGATGTCTTAGACATTCCAATTGAAGCTCCTCTAATTTGGTAGCCGTCTGTTGTGCAGTGTGTGGTCTAGCGTTATCATGAGCAGCAGTGGCCTAGAGCGATTAACCAGCCTCGGTTGTTTAGCAGCTAGCTTCTCCATCATGGTTTGCAGTTGCTGACAATAGACATCTGCCGTAATCGTCTGGCCAGATTTAAGAAAGCTGTAGTGAACGACACCAGCACCAGTCCACCAAACGCTCACAAGTAACTTTTTTGTAGTCAATTTTCGCTTGGGGCATGGGGTTTGGCTGGTTCGGCAGGGTTCAGCCATTGCGATGAGCGCTTTCGATTATCGTACAGGATCCACTTTTCATCGCAGGTAATGATTCGATTTAAAATCCCTTCATTATTGTGCCGGTTGAGTAATGCAACGCAGCAGTCAACGCGCGTTTGTTGATTTGCTTCACTCAATTCGTGAGGTACCCACCTTTCAAGCTTTTTC